>JAGFPH010004005.1:59763-86371 GCA_018207615.1 Philaenus spumarius | reverse complement strand
AGTTATAATTGAGAATTGTAATAATAAAAGAAGTACACTGATCATAAACGGTCCATAACCTAATGAAATATATTAAGTTATAATTGAAAATTGTAATAATAAAAGAAGTACACCTTCTCTATTGTACCATTTTGTTAAAGACTGGCCTAGAGAGGAAACACATGTGTTCAACAAATATTCAAATTGTACTTAATCTGACACTCCCTCTCAATTTGAACCTTTTAAATTTTACATTCGATGAAACCTCTTCCTGGAAATCCTTAGCTGCCAAACAATAACACTATCAAAGCGATCTGGCATTGTTAGTAGAAGATAACAAGTTTTGTCAGTATCATCCATCACATTTTTACCAACTGCATCAAGCTCTTTTATTAACTCCTCAAACTTATTAATGTTCTTGTAATTTACCTTCCACGAATTTCAGTAATAACTTTTTCATCAAATACATTTTAGAAAGTGCACTCTTTCTTTGAATTACATTTTCTAGACTTTCAATCATCTGCACTATTCTATGTATTTATCTGACAAGGACTGTGTTATAGACTATAACATATTGTGCCTTTGCATCTTTCCGCTTAAATTCTATTAGTTCATTTCTTTTAAGGGCTTCTACTTCTGTGTCAATAGTTTTCAAAACAGCATTTACACTATTCTTTTGTAGGACAATACCTATTCTGAATTTCCAATTCGTAAAATTGTCAGCAGAAAGCATAGGAAAAGGACTTTCCGTGGGCTTCAATAATAGCAAACTGCTAATAATTTTCAAGATTTTGTTATTCTACTAACAAATTTTTCTTATTTTTATAACTTACCTGATCATAATCGGTCCATAACCTAATGCAATATATTAAGTTATAATTGAAAATTGTAATAATAAAAGAAGTACACCTTCTCTATTGTAACATTTTATTGAAGACTGGCCTAGAGAGGAAAAACATATATTCAACAAATATTCAAATTGTACATAATAATCATCTGACAATAATTCACTGTCGTGAAATAATAGATGAAAGAAAATGAGAGAAAAATATTACAATTTTATTAATTATGAATCATAGTGATGAAAGAAACAAATAACCTGTAGCGAAGCACGGGTATTCAGCTAGTATATTATATAGGTGATAATATTATTTGTATAGCTTTACTAAAAATTAGAAACAAGCTATTCAATACAATAATAATTAGATCATTTTGAAGTGATAACTTTTATTGGCCTGTTGGGCACTTTCGTTTTTTATGTTTCTGAACTTTTTGCATAGACGCAAGTCAGAGCGTGGAGAGGGAATAGGCGATACATAGCATATATAGACAAGTAAGCGCGTCGAGAGGGAATAGGCGTTACGTAGTATATAATAATACGTTATTATAATATTATAATTATATTATATTAAAATATGCGAAAAATAGTGTTCATTATAATTTAAGCAGTATTTATTTAGTGACTAATGATTTTGAGTGAGGTATTATAATTATAATATGTAAGGGATAATTATAATAACAATTATTATAATTATAATATATTATCCCTTACATATTGAATTATTCTTAGAATTCTATGTTGAGTGCATACGCTAATACCTGACTCAAAATCATTAGTCACTAAATAAATACTGCTTACATTATAATGATCACTATTTTTCGCATACTTATTGTAATTATAATATTATGTTATTATATTATAATATTATAATTACGCAATTTCAAAATATGATATAATATTTTTGACAATATATTGACTTAATTTGTTGACCCTTATTCTCCTCTAATATTAATACTGATAAAAATATAAATCGGTCATAGAAGTTATCGCTTCCAACGTGTGGTCTTAAGCACACCCAATGTTTTTTTTAATGCGTAAGTTTGAATATGTGTTACTATTAAAAATTATACTTATCGTTTTTCAATAGTATTTATGTTACTATTAGTATAATATTATAGTATTATAACATAATGTTTTGCTATTTTGTTATATTTATCCTAATATACAAGAATGCATTAAGCTTCTTTTCGTGATAAATTTACATCTAAAGTGACGAGTTGTTCAGGTGGTATTGGGATATTACGAGAAACACCAGCTAAAGAAAATAGCCTATTAGAAACAAACGATTCCCACTATAATAGTTGGTCCTCTAGATCTCTAACACTTAGAAAGATAACATTTCCCAGGAAATTATCCCTTAACACAAAAAGGTGCCCGAATATTTTTGTTAATCAATATACAAGTGTTATTTTATAAACCAATGTAAATAAATAAACATAATTAATTGAACTAATTCAACATATTAAATCAGGTAAGTACTCCTTACTTGCAAAATTTTCGCACGGGTCAACTAGTAATGATTAAATTCAAACCTCAGATTTCCTACAAATGTTTTCTTTTGAGCTTCTGAAAAATATTAAAAACGCTATTGTTCTAGTGCAGTTAAAAGAAACAAATTTTTGCTCCTGTAAATTTTAAACATTTTAGGGCTGCCGCCGTTATTTTTAAATACAGTTCCATGAAATAAAATCTTTGGTTTTCCGTGTTAGTAAAGTATTACTGAAAATGTTTGACTGTTAAATCGGAACTTTATACCTTATTTATATTCAAAGTTACTACAGTATATATCCACGGCTTAGCCTGTAGAATCCAACAGTTAAAATTGTACGTACATTTTTGAGGTAACATTAAAAAAAATAACTATCGCAAGTGGCGCACTTGTGGACAGCTGCAAATAATGTTTGCAAAATAAGCAGTACTACCAGAGCCGAAAGCACTACTAGGATATAAAGGGGTAACGAAGGCGAATTCACGACCTTTACAAAAGACATATATGCCGAACCACGGTCCTGCCTAATTGCGAATAAGAGATACAATTAAATTACTCTGCCACTTTGATCTGTAATGTCTTGATGAACTTTTGAAGGCTAGGTAGGAGTAGTTCACTCAGAAATCAAACCATATAGAAAACCAGAGACAATGGCCAAAACAATCTCAAATCACATAAGCTTTATATTGGATCAATATTATATGCTCGTCCATCATCTTGGGTATTTAAGGACAAGAAAAATTTATATAGAAAATGTGTACTCAATATCATATGTTCTCAAAAGTGATTATGTTAAATAAATAATGATGAGTTTTCTGAAAATAAAGCGTTTTCATAAATGAAAGAATAGTACCAGAATAGTACTATGACACATTGCTCTTCCAACCAAAACAAAGAAGAGTGAACAATTTATAACCTTTACATTTATTTGATACATATATGTCATATATAGGATGTAGTCTATCTAAAACACAAAGGTAAAAACACAAATAAATCGTGCTCCTTTGTCCCTACATTTATCTATATGTATGTTTCTGATTATAAATATGAAACAATATTTATTGAAATTTTATAACTGCAAAACAACTTTATTTAGTTTAAATAATATTGAGGGAGAAAATATGTCGGGGGAGAGAGAGAGAGAAAATGATTACATGAGAGAGTATATCAAAAGCTTTGTTTATTATTTATGCTGTGCTTCAAAATTGTATAAAAGAGGATGGGGTATATTTTCTGCACTATTGTGTATTGTTTAAACATAATTTCTATTGCAGAAATAAAGTTAAACATGTATTTTTGCCAGATAAAAGTCAATTCAATTCAGTTCTCTTTGCAGCTTTATTTCTCTAATAAACATGAATATGATTCTGACTAAATAAAGCTTAGAAATAACAAACAGATATTAAACCAACTGTGTTTACTATTGAATGTTTGTTGGCGAGACTAAAGCATTCCAGAACATTCCAACCCAAAGCCATGCTGAGTTTAATATATTTTTGTTTGGAATTGTCTTATTTATTGTTGTCTTCCTAGGACAAAATGCACCAACAAAATATTACAGCTTGAAATAAACTTTGTTTCTTAATAAACAAACATAAATAGTATTCCCCCAAATTTGAATTGAGGGCTTTGAAGTACGGTACTGAATGAAGGGTTAATCCCGACTTGTGTGTTTCGATATTATATAAACGCTAGATTACATATTGTTTGTCAGTTGTGGCAAGTTTTTCAAAATATTTCCAAGTTAGATAAAAACAACCTAAACACATTTTCTGGCAGAAATATTGTAGTAACGTAATAAACGATTTCTATTAGCCTGTTAAATTACGTTTATGATATATGTAATATGTATTTTAGTAATCAAAATAATCTTGAAGGTATGTTTAAAGAGTTATCACTAAATGTTATCAAGCACCAAACGTGAGTGTTATTATTTATTTATATATATAATTTAGAGTATACCAGGAAAGTCTATTAAATAATGAGACTCATTCCACGTCATAAAAAAAACTTATAAAAAAGTAATAACTATATGAAATTGGTAGTATTCTACATATTTGTTATATACTTTCATTTGGTTTAAACAACAACACTCGTCATATTAAAAGGTTACAAGTAGTCAATAACTGTTACAAGTAGCAACAATATCTCTTGCCTTGGTTGCATTAATGTTCCAATCATGTGTTGTTCAAGACTTCGACGGTTGCCTAGCAACAGAGATCTAATTAACCTTGTGTTACACATGTTGAGTTTACCAAAAGCTGGTGTTAGTTTCCAGTGTTGACAATCTAGACTGTTGGCTTTATCTGTTAGTTGTAATTCCTATTGGATAGTTAAAATGTACCAGGAAGGTAACACTGATTTCACAAGCAATTATATTAATATTTTACAATTGTTTGTTCGCAAGTTAAACAATGTCTGTTGTTTAAAGAATATAATACACAACGTTTCCAGAGTAAAAATCAACTATCTTTATCAAGTGAAAACTGAAGCTAACATATACTACATTAAACTTTTAGGACTGTGCACAAAATTGCCAGATAACATAACACACAATACAATAAAATTAAGTACTAGAACTGAGATGTGAAAATACTAAATTCTAATAGCATGAAAAAACATTCTAATTAGAAAAATGAATTCAGTTTAGTACAGTTTCACAGTACTGATACGCTCATTTTAATAAATACGTCGTAATAACTTAATAAAGCAATAATCTTACTTTTTTTCTTGGGAACAAATTTTATAACAAATGACATTTTGCCTTTTCAAATTTTAAAATGGAGGAACCCGTTTGTATACTCTGCAATAAGTCTGGGGAAAAGGAGCTGTTTAAAATTGGTGAAAAAGCTTTGAATCGCTTAGTCGCGTCTAGCAAGAGACGAACAGATTTTGAATAAAAACAATTACAAAACATGATATCTGCTATAATTCATAAAAACTGCCAAAGTAAAACGACGATAAAGCGATAACTTGCTACAAAACAGAGAATATCTATTGAAACTAAACAAATTAATAAGGAAGCTATTACTTTTAATTTTCAAACTCATTGCTTTTTCTGTTGTGGATCTTTCAGTTATTGCAAAGTACGAAAAGTTAACAGTGACGATACGAGGAAAAAATAGTAGATACGATTCGGAGAAGAAACCAAAGCGATGATCTAGTAAAAAAACTTTTAGATCGTTTGGCAATTGCACTGGATCTACTTAAACAAAAAGCTCAATATCATACTGCTTGCCCCTCCGCTTTCTATAACGAAACAGATTCTAAAATCGTCGGTCGTCCTCCAAGAGAAAATACAAGAGCTTTTATTAAATACCTCATAAATCATATCAATAGCAATCAAAGCGAATGTCAGTTTTCTGTTAATGAAATAAAAGAAGGTTTTTCCGTAGATCTTCCGGATCCCTCAACTATTCAAAACAAATTAATTGGAAGAGCATTTTCAGAATGATATCGAGTGTCATACCATAAAGAATGACTTGATTATTTTGTATAAAGGTGGTGTTGCAAGTAAGAAACTGTTCCAGGAATGGTAAGAAAGAAGATTTCAAAATGAAAAATACGAGCGATGAAGAATTGCTACAATGGCAGCTGAAATCGTTTTAGAAGATATACGTTCTCAAGTGCACGATCTAGACTACTACGAAATTCCATATTTTTCAAAACAAAGTATTGTTAAGGATGTTCATTACACGTTGAAGCGCTTTTCAGATACTATATGTAAAACTTATAAATATACGACTGAAAGTAATATTCGTAGACTGGATAAAAAAGTAGCGACTATATCTCCCTGCATCATATCATGCGCAAGACCACGTTCTTTTGTGTTTCCTATTTTACTTGGTTTGTCTTCGCTGATACACAAAAAAATTGAATCCAAAGGACTGATCGATTCTTTATAAAATGTTGGATTGTGATCGTCATACAAAGAAACTTTGCGTTTCGAAGCATCAGTAATACGCGATCCTGCAAATCACACGTATTCGGAAGATTCATATATTACGCGGAACGTAACACCTGTAATATCGATGGCAGAAATATTTTCCACGCAATGGGAGGAATTGTGGTTGTGACTCCGTTGTCAGGCGTTACTTCAAAACGAATAATTTCAAGATTGAAGACGATTCCATCTTCTGATGAAGTAGGCAAAATTGGCTTTGTTGAACTAAAGAGGTTTGAAAAAAAAATTCTGAAGGTTTAAAATCAGTTTTAATGGAAGATATTATTTTCAATGACAACGTCGATGACTATGAAACTTCTTCACTAGATTTCACGTGGTTTTATTCAAAACAAGTGGTTTTGAACAAATAATCAAGTGGGTGGAACGGAATTATGGAAAGATCACATTCAGATGTAACTTTTAGTATTTCAAAAATTATTCCTCTTCCTTTTATAAAAAATCCGCCGAGTGATATGACACCATTTTTACTTCATTGTTGGAAGGAGCTAAAAAATACCCAAAAAAGAAGAAAATATTTAATTCGTTACATTTGACCAGGTGCTGCATCAAAAAGCACGCGAAATCGTGGCCAGTATAGATCCAGAAAATGACCCACATTACTTATCGTTAGTCAAAGTAATTCTTGGTGGATTTAATTTATTGATGTCGCTTTTCGGATCAGTTGGTTGGATGGTAATGGATTGAAAGAGGCTTTATTTAAGTTGTACGCGAAACTGTCTGCTGAGAAAGCTCTTTCTGGACATGCATAAGCAAGAGCAATCAGAGAGCATTTTCTTGTGCAGCTCGCATTGTCAGAAACATTTTTTCATCTTTGGATTGGTCTGACACTATTGGGATGTATTTTGCAAGATTTAGGAAGGGAAACTTTTCGACGAAAACTGGTACAAGAAGATTTTAAAGGAATAAAACAGAAGTTTGTTGATGGTTTGAAATCAAAGAAAAAACAGGTCCTACCGCGCAACTTTGGATCCAGTACTGGGAGAGAATTGTCATAGCTAAAGATTTCACACGAGCAGAACGTTCATGTAATTGGGAGTTACATTTAATGCGTGTAGAAAGAATGATACCATACTTTCAAGCAAGTGGATACTTTTTATATGTAAAACTTGCCCACATATCTTCAAGCTGGGGGAGATAATAGAAGACGATTACGAGTTCACGCGATTCACTACTGATGGGTATTTCACTATCAGACGTTCGCCCAAATTTTGGTGTAGTGTATGGTCTGACATGACAATAGAACTGTTTCTAATGAGGGCTAATTAAACTCAGGGTGGACTCACACATGGTCGTGGCTGGGCTGAAAGTGTTATAGCGAAATTCATTTGAACTATGATCGTGCTCGTCGAAGTTTGTAACGAGATGGAAGATTTTTGTAATGTTTCCTTTGCCACTTCAGAACAGCACGTCGACTCTAGAGAATATCCGATAAAGGAGATGTGGCTGATCTGGAAAAATTAGAGGCATTTTTCGAAAGGTGTGACTCTTTTCCAGAGTCCGATAAAATAACATCTATTATTTCTGGCATTATCGGAGGTAACAATATCAACGGCTATAAAGCTTATGAAGTAGGTAAACAATCTTTAAGCACTGTAATTGGAAATAATTTTGGAAGTGTGAAATTTTCAAGGAAAAACAAGGTTTTTAAAACTGCTAGAGTTTCCGTCACGGTAGATAAAGAAACGGTAGCAACGATCCACTACTATTGTTCCAAAGAATATCGTTAAATATTAATAGTAAAGAAGACATGCAAAATTATTTGCAATACGAGCTTGCTCCGTTTCCACTATTTCTTTTCACAGAGAATGGTATAAGAAAAAATGTGAAATCGCACCTCTCAAGTATCAAACCACCAAAACTGTCCAGCAGTGTAGTTCATGTGGTGGACGGTGGTTTTTTGCTACACAAGGTAATTTGGAAAAAGAATGACACAATCGAAGAAATTAGCAACAATTACGCAGCAACAGTTGTATCGTTTATTCCTGAATTTGATTATCAAAGTCACACAAAAATACCATTTTCACAAGAAAAATTTGTATCGAATGAAAAAAACAAGGATAAATTAATAAAAACCATATCTGCAAAATTACAATCACAAGGATATTTGTGTAAACAAGCTGCCGAAGATGCCGATGCTGACATAATTAATACGTCGATACAAATGACAGAAGGCGATAATGAAATTGTCATAGTAGTGGGTCAAGATATCGAAATTTTAGTGCTTTTAAATCAGTTGAATTCAAATAACTATAACATTTATTTACAAAAGTAGGTTCAGGCAATAATACAAAAGTTTTCTTTTACCCGGCTAACAGCTTCAAGCATGATTCCTTTAAAAATCAAGTAGCATTTTTACGCTGTTTCTCTGGTTGTGACACAATATCATTTGCTGGAAAGGGGGAAAAATCAGTAGTAAATTCATTGTTAGCCACTGACAATTTATTGAATTTGGAAACGCTTTTTATAAACACAATGCAGATAAAAACGATATCGCTTATAATGGAATGGAATTGATAAAGTAAAATTATGAATGTAAACAAAAGCTATGACTTTGAATTAATTAAGGTTTCAAAATTATCAAGCAGCTATAGCGAAAACAATCTTTTAATTTGGAAAAACTTCCACCAACTGAAGGCGCAGCAATACAGCATTGTTACAGAGCATACAATCAGCTTCAAACTTGGCTTGGTAACAAATTAACAGCAACATCTGGCAGAAGCATCAGAATGGAGTCGTGCCTAAAATGACTGATAAAGATTTGATACCTGAAGTATTAATTAAAAGTATTTGCTGCAATTGTGAAACCGGGTGTAACACTAAAAGATGTGGCTGTCGCAAAACATGGCTTGAGATGCACAAATTGATTTACAAAGTGTCATGGTTCTGAAACTTGTCATAATATCGAAAACATAATTTATGAAGATATAAGTGATTCAGAAGACCACACACGAAGAACCAAAAAATTCTAGGCCAAATACTGAATGTGAAGACGACGAAGACGATGAAGAGCTTGAAGATTCAACAGATGCCGAATCAGATAATAAAGCATCCGATAATGAGCAGCCATCGAAGAGGCCAAAGCTAGCGACTTGATTGAGTTTTTAAAATTAATTTTTGATTGCATTATTAACTAACTTCCTCAGTTTACTTTCTCGAACGTTTATTTTTTCCTCAATGTTTGTAAATGTAAATACTATATAATAATACGTTTTTATAATAAACAGTTATCTACTTAATACACGTTATTTGTATGTAATGAAAAAACTTCTTTAATATGCAAAAAATAACGTCTAATTTAGAACACAAAAAGGTATATTTCCACAAAATTTTGCGTACAAACATACAATTTTTGCACAAGAAAAAAATTAAAACGGGTTTTTGGATTTTCTCGGAAAATTTGAGGTTATGTGGAAAAATGTTAAATACAAAAGTTGAAGATCTTTTTATTGCCAACAACTTTTTTCTGTAACTTTTTTTAGGACGTTAATTTTTGCTGTAAAAATCGTGAGAAACCAATTTTACCCACACAATTTCACCTCATTTCGCCCTTGTATAATAATAAAATCCTTATTTATGTCCTTGTTTATTCTTTGTATCTATTAAGGTAACGTGAAATCAATATTCTCGAAAGGTTTCAACTGTTAATTTCAATAATTTAAAAAAAAAAATATGAGTTTAGAACAAAAATTTAAAAAATATATTTTTGAAAATCTGTCTTTTCATTTTATCTTGTTTTCTGGAAAAATTTCTATAGTAGAGCTACTATTTTATTACATAATCTAAAAGTAGAGGCTTCAACGGAAAAATGATGGCTGGCGAGCTTGACAAGATGAATTTTACAGGTAAAACTTTTCAGTTGAAAATGAGGTCGTTTTTTCGGAATCTGTCGAAAAAAAGAAGAAAAATCTGTATTTTGCTACAAAATTTTTTTGGAACATAATAAGTTATATTTCCACCAAATTTTGTGAAAAAAATTAATTTTTGCGCGAGAAAAAAATTTAAAACTGAAAAATTGGGTTTTCCGATTTTCCCGGAAAATTTTATTTTATGTGGTAAAATATTAGATACAAAAGTTGTAGATATTTTTACTATCAACAAATTTGCCGCTTAACTTTTTTCGATAGGAGGTCAGCTTTCGTTTAGTTGGAAATCGCGAAAAACCGTGAAATACCACTTCCAACCTCTAAAAGTTCCCCCATTCCACCCTTCTCCATTTTGTCGACTCCAAATTATTTTACCCGTTATTTAAACAATATTCTGCTCCTCTTCCAGTAGGCCTCATGGTGTCAATTTATTATTTTTTTTTAATGCGTCAGCAGTGGTCTAATCAGCGAGAGGAACAAGAGGCAGCTAGCCACAGAATGTTATCGAAGATATCAGGAGACCCGAGACGATATTAATCGGCAAAATTTAAAATTTCAAGGCGAGATCTACGAAAATTTAAAAACGTTCATGCACAAATCACAAACCAACGAGATCTTTAGGACAGAAAGTCAAGTTATGGGCGTGACGGAATTCGACAAAATACGATCCAATAAGGAAGTTATTTTAGAAAGGACGATTGGACACACAAAGAACAAAGTTGGCGAAGTGAACACACGAATCAGTGAACACGCACAAAAGCTGAACAGCTTAGAACAGTGTATGACTGACAAAAACAGAGGCACACAAATAATACCGGTTTCATGCAACGGAGTGAATGAGGGAGGCATTTACATGACGTTAACTAAATTATACGGCCGGGAATATAACCCTACAGAACATCTCAAACGGATTCGGGAATTCTACGAACGTAGACTCAGTTATAATTTAATATCTAATATATTTAACACTATAAGCCTACTTGGTACAATTAAGGCGTGCTTAGAATCACATGCTTTAAGGTGGGTTATGCTCATCTCAAAAAACTTGCAAACTTGGGACGACTTTCAAGAAGCCTTTGAACGGAAGTACTGGAGCCGTGAAGTTCAAAGAGGAAATTAAACAACGATTTGAAGTTGAAAAGTATCGACCTAATGACAGCTTAAGAAGAGTTGAATATTTTATCGAACGAGTCATCACTCTACAATCCATGCAACTGCCCATGACCGAGGATGAAATTATAAATTGTTTGACCAAACATTTTCAGGAGATAATGCAGAACTCTAGGCGCGTACAAAATATTAATACCGTACAAGACTTTGAATCACTTCTGCAAAGGGAGGATATTAAGGATAGTCACCAAGGAGCCAGGAGACAAATTTGAATCCGACACACACCACCTCTTGGAAGGGATTCCAGAATTATAGTAAATGAAAGGCCAAGACCTCAACAAAATTATCTCAGACCCGTTTTTTATATTCCGCCTAATCCCAATTCACCCCCACAAATGTTTAAAAATCCTGTGCAAGCATCAGTGAATCGAAACGCACAATAATATGGTAATTAAAATTTCAATAAAAACAATAGCCTAACATATAACCAACCCAAGACCAACCCAAGGGAATAGAAATAACCAATACCCTAAAGCCGAAATACTGGACACATTATCTGCAAGGACCAGTGCTATGGAGTTGTCAACGTCGGAAAACGGCACGGCCCAGAGGAACTAGCCCTAAACGCTGCAACACCAATATTAACTTTCCCGACAAATATTCCCGAAAAATAAAAGTAATATTTTTCTGTTAACATTTTATTCTCAGAATTCAACCTATACAATTTTTTACAAACAATTCAAACATTTTAATTTCTTAAAAATACTATTGTTTAAAATTATTTACCTGATTAACGTAAAACGACTAATTTGGTATCGCTTAAAATAATGTTCTCCCACTAGGTATTCAAGTCTCTCTCTTAATAATGATACTGGAATGTTACTCAGCAACAACATTATCGGCCAACGGACTAAGCGTGCATTTTTTATATCCCTACTAGCTGACCCGTACGGCGTTGCCCGTGGTGGTTGGTATTTTCAGTCTTTTTAACGTAATTGTATTCTTTTTAAGTGTTCAGTCAGTGAGTGGTATTTGGCTTATGCTTATATACGGTATATATAGATCTTAAATAATACAAGCACTATTGTCATAATAATAAAAGATCTGAAATTATGATTTTAGTAACTTTGATCACCCCAAACCCCTCCTAAAATTTCGAAATTTTTCATACCCTTTCTTAGTGAGCACCTATGGCCCTAGAGGAAGCTACATACTACCAAATTTCATTCCAATCCGTTCGGTAATTTTAGAGAAATCATGATTTAGTAATTTTTACCCCCCAAACCCCCCTAAAATTTCCAATTTTTTAAAAGCATTTTTTAGTGAACACTTATGGCCCTAGAGTAAGCTACATACCAAATTGCATTCCAATCCGTTTGGTAGTTTTGAAGAAATCGTGATTTAATAACTTTGATCCCGCCAAACCCCCCTAAAATTTCGAATTTTTCAAACCCTTTCTTAGTAAGCACCTATGGCCCTAGAGGAAGGTATATACCAAATTTCATTTCAATCCGTCCATTAGTTTTTGAGAAATCGTGATGAGTGAGTGAGTGGTATTTCGCTTTTATATATAAGGGTAATTCTAGTGTTTACTAATTAAAAGCCATATTGTGCACTCCCAGGTTTGAATTGGGAACATTTTGAAATTGGGGATTAACGTGTTTGATAAGTAAGTAGAGTATTTAATTTTTAATTAACTAAAAACAGCTTCGGGCAAAATTCATTATCTGGCTGCAGGTAACCATAGTAACTAAAACAAACCAGAATTTCATACCGTCAGATACAATATGTGTAAATACACTTTAAATTACAATTGTCTAATTGAAGTCTCCCTATTGGTGACATTATTCAACTGTATTATATATTTTAAACTCGTTTCTAGATTCACATATTATATTATGTGCCTTATTATTATTAAAACGTATTATTTTTTAAACACATACTTATCACTATTTTTAATTGTCTTAATAAAGTGTGAAATAACTCAAAATGAAGTTGCTTATAATTTCTAAGAAGGAAAGTTTCGGAATAGTTTATTAATCAAAATAATCGAATTTTACGACATCTAGCGGTAATCTCTGCAATACGAGACGTAAACAAACCTGTCTGGAAGAAGTTGCGATGTAAGATAATAAATGGACAAAATCAAATCATTTCCCGATGTCAAATAACTATAAAATGTGTTTAAAAAATGTTTGTGGTTGGCAAAAGATATTGGCAAAAATAACTTTTAAAAAGAGCAAATTTTATCTCTTACGGTTTTATTACAATTACCAATTTCAGCTTACCGCACCAACTGTAGACTGCGACGCCATTTTATGATTCCGTTTGAGAAAATATTATTTTGAAGTTGATTTAATTTGTAGTTTTATTTGTTCATATTAGATAGGTTATGGTATTATTTGAATTTATTATAAAGGACACCCCGAAAGTTTCTGGAACAGTTTTGTAGAATTCTTCCTTAGGTAAAAATAAGATTTGTGTTGTACATTTATGCGCCATTTTTTCAGCGTAATACCTTTAAAAGTTGATAAGATAAAAGGTTTAAATTTGGTACAAAAATCGTTATGTAAACTTTTAACAAGATACCAACCATCAGAACGTTCTTTTGCATATTTTCAAAATAGTTGCCGTTTAAAACACTTAGTGTTAAATATCTATAAATCCGTTAATTTTTAGATTTATTTACTAGGCTCAAAAAAATAGGCTAAGTTTAAGTTTGTACTTTTTTAATTATGTACAAAATGTTTAAACAAATTTGTTCAGCACCTGAATGGATAACCAAGTTATCAGCGAAAACTAAAAATTAAATTTCTTGGAACTTGTCAATGAACATCTGTGTATTCTTGGCATAACCTCAATTGTGTTTGTAACTATGAATGTCCATGTTTTAATAGTTTCATCCGTAGTAAATGCAAATTATTTACTAAAACTGTAGCTGGAAGAAAAATGTAGTCTTACGGGAAGGATCTTAGTAGCCCTCAATAAAATTACCGTTACAACAAACATTTCGTTTCGTTGCGACATAGTGATACTTATCTCCCCTAAGGCACAAATAACTAGTATAGGGAATATTTTTAAACTTGTGCGTTGTAAACATTGTAGTTCTTTAAACATATGGTTACTTTAACCACATCAAATGACTACTTTAAGCCACAGTAAATTAATTGTCACTTTAACCACAAAAAATTGTCACTTTAACATCAGCAAATGGTCACTTTCACTACACCAAATTGTCACTTTAACCAAAACATATGGTTACTTTAACAACAGTAAATGACCACTTTAAACCCCAGTAAATTAATTGTTCTTTAACCACAAAAAATTGTCACTTTAACATCAGCAAATGGTCACTTTAACCACATTAAAATGTCACTTTAACCACAGCAAATGGGCACTTTAACCACAGCCAATGGGCACTTTAACCATAGAAAATGATCACTTTAACCACAAAAATTGTCACTTTACTTGTTAAACATTTATCAGTAACTTCTGACTTATATCTTTAATTGTAGGAATGTTATTTACTTTAATTTTTAATTCTCTGAACGTTTCGTTTTAACTTTATCAAGTTCTGTTATTTTACCACTAAAAGCGCACATTAAAATATGTTCAATGTACACTCAAAACGTATATACTCCCTGGAGAAGTCATCCAGCCCTAGTATTTCAACATTCTCAGTAACATTTTTACAATGGATCTTTGTTGAAGTCTACGTTTACCAGGACTTGTACATTTTATTATTAATCCAGCCAAGGCTCGAGTACGTCAGAGGCTACAACCGTCTCATAAATAATAAATACGAAAATTTGCAACGTAATCTTCGACAAATGATGTTATGTTATTTAAGAGTACAGGTAGTGCCAGTGTAATGTACGAAATTCAGATGTTCAGAAATGCAGGTGTTTTATAAAATCCAGATTATACAGGCTGATATTTTGAAAACTTACCACCTGTATTCTTTTTTACGGTCTTGGGATTTTGTAAATAGGTTTCCTAAGGTTCCTCTAAGACGGTGAATACCTTTTCTGAGAGCAGATGTTACATATCTCTTTCCGTCTTTTAAATTAGACAAACTTATAAAAATAAAATTTTTGAGCGTAGAGAACAAATGCGTTAACCGATTTTTATTTTCTTACACAGAAATTCATGGTTTGTAAAGGGCTTTAATTTAATGAATTCTATCACACATTTTTGATATGAAGGTGGTAGGAGAGGTGGTTTTGGGATTTTAATATTTTTTTCTAAGATTCCTCTGACGGTTACTAACTAGATCAGTTTTTGCAAATGTCGTTTTCCGTCTTTTAAATTATGGAGGTGGTAAATATTTACAAAATCAACCTGTGAATATGAATTTGTAAACACACACACGGGCAAATAATGACAACAAATAAATGTAAAATTATGTATCGTTGTAAGTTTTATCTATTACAGTGAAAAGAAATAAAATATTAAGAAATTGTACGGCTTGGTTGAAATCAAAACTTATATGTAGTGGGTCACTATCTTAAAATGGGACCAACAATGATAATATATGTTTCCTAAAAATCACCAGCAACCCACAAAATATTTTATTTAGGAACTGTGGTTTGAATAAAAATATTATATTGAGATTCTTTAGCTGCGAAGTATTTGCGTTACAGTTGACACCAAGTCTAAACTGATTCGTTTGTTCGATATACGTACTGTACACTTTGTTTAGCCCTCTATGATAACACTTATCATTTCACTCCTGTTTTGTAGTTTACTACAGCAAGGAAATGTTTGTAGAACTAGTCACCACACAATCTCACGAAGTGCCATTATTTCTGTCGAACTGGTATTTTCAAACAATATGAAACGTATATGAATAGAAATAGACAATTTTCAGAATTCTGTCAAAACTAAATTTAGCATGTGCGGATCCAGCCGGTTTTCAAGGAGGGGGCTGTCTCCTATATATATAGAATAATTTTTTGGAATACAGTGCTTGAAAACGTATTTTTAGACTATTTCGCGAGCACCCACTTTTAATAGGAATTAAGGATTATATGCTTTACCCAAAAATGAAATTTTATTATAACAAATTCTAGAGAAGAAATCATAAAATTGAACTGTCATTATACTTGAAAATTTTAAATAGCATCATTCTAAAAACTTATTTCACTAAATTTAGAGTAACTAAACAAAATTCTCACAAAAGTATGGTAGGCCTATTCATTTCCAGTCAGACGGGAAAAGGTAATGGCTAACGCGCTTAGGGCGTTGAAAATATATATATTTCACGGAAATACCTGAATATCTTCGGAACACTAAACCAGGTTTTTCTTATAGCAAACGAAAATATAGAACTTTCACTTCAAATCGATATAAAAATCATTATACGAATGTATAGATTTGTAATAGATACATCGATTACAAAATGTGCTTTCTCATTTTTTTTTTAAACTGTCCAATTGCAAGGGTTTATAGAAAACTTCATATCTAAGAAACTATAACAGGGACGATGATTAAAACTATAACTATAATGATTAAAAGATTGTGGTAGAAAGTTCAAATCTTGACGAATAAAATGGTGCCCTTATCTTCTTCTCAAAATAAGTCTGTCTAAAGATTATGTGCCTTTAAAAAGTGACGAAATTGAGTAATTTCTAGCGCGACATCAATAATTGATTTAAACATCTACAATTTTACAACGATGATTACTTATGAAAATATACGTTTTAGAAGAACTTTGTAAATACAAAAATTAAAAACTAAACCATTTCCTTTCCAATGGTTTTTGTTTTATTGATATTGGTTAATATTTAGTGGATGAAATATTCGATAAAAGTTGTCGAATTCAATTGAGTTCAATTCAGTTGTATTAAATTGAGCAGTTAACTTAGACGATTAAACAAAACAAAAATATAATAACCCCCCAGGATCCGCCAATGGTACCTAATAAGTACTGTTCGTAAACTTGCTAACAGTTGATTCTATTATGTCTAATTTGTTCATGATACTGAAGGTGTGAAGCGAAGGAGCAGCTAAACAAATAAAACTTCGTAATTACTTTACATTAATCTAATCAAAAACCTGAAATAAACTCCCCTGAAGACCTTTCCTTCACACTGCGGCAAATAACAATGCAATCGTCCAATGTGTCTCCATTTGTCTAAAGTTGAATTTATGGTCGACAGTGTCCCAAAGCTCGTTATTTTTTACGATTTTACATCTAAATTATTGCTTACTGTTGGTCTGGCGCAGGTAAATAATATGCATTGGCTTGCAATGCGTTGCAAGTGTTGTTTTAAGATAAATAATTAAATTAATACAATACTAGGGGAGACCCCAGCGTGCTCCAATTTCCAATCCCCGATGCAACCTTCTAAAACATATGTTATGTTTTATCTATAATAAAGATGTAAGATTAATAATAACCTCAAAACTAAGATAGCAAATCTTGTTAAATGTTCAAATCAAATTATTTCGTATATTTTATAACAACAGTTATAATAAAGGTTAAAAGAACCAGTAAGGCTCAGGTGTATACTTAGTCAAAAACCTAACCAAAAAGTTACTCACTATCAATTACCGTATATTATCAATAAATAGGTCTACTATATGCCTTATTTATTTTTAATTACGATGTAACATAGTTTTTTCTTATTTTTAAATTCCTTAACGCAAGTTTTTATTGGTTTGTTTGTGTTGAAACATGTGTTGGTTCATTATAGGCTTAAATTAAAATATTATTTTGCACTAAAAGCTGGACATCCGAATCAACTGTATTATATTTAAAAATCATTATTTACTTCCACGAAAGCAGCTGGATTATTTTGTTTCTTGTTATAAACAGCTTGTTGAATAGAAATGTTTTATAACCTTCTGCATACTATAAACATCATTATTTACATCCACGAATGCAGCTGAATTAGTTTGTTTCTTATTATAAATAGCTGTTTTGTATAGAAATGGTTTTTAAATTCGTTCCATGTTAATCTTGTGGGGAAAACCCGACCTTTGAGATTAGCTCACGCCATTGAGGATAAGAATTTTTGACATCTAAAACCTTATTGCAAAACTTCAAAATGTGACGAATTTTTTGACAACTCAAACATTAAATTTGGTCCAGAAATAACGGAGGAGTTGTGTTCACAAAAAACTGCTTCACGTATTATATATAAGGATACATGATTTTGATTGTAAACAAGTTTGTTACCAAATGCGAAATATTAGTAATTTCAAATCTGTGTAACAAATAAATGAGTGCTTATTACAATGATGTGTAGAACTTTGTAAAAACATAAATTAGAGTAATATAGCAAACCTACGCTCTATAATCCATAGTTTTATAATTAATTATTACAATTTTGTAGTTGTTATTAGTTACTGTTTGTAAATTTTAATAAATTGTCTTGCTTTAAAAAGGGAATGCGAAATAAAATACCATAATGAAATCAAATAAATACATAAGTGCAAATCCGAATAGCACGCCAAGAATTCCGTATTGGCAGCAATATAGTTAGTATATTTATTTAGTTTAGTTAGTATCGGTATGTAGAATATATTTAGTTAATATAGTTGGTTAATATTGTTATTTAATATAATTAGTTTGCATATTTAGTTATAATAATTAGTATATTTTGTTACCATAGTTATTACAGCTAGTATCTTTATTTAGTTAGTTGGTATAGGTAGTATATTTATTTACTATAATTAGTATAGTTAGTGAGTATAGTATATAAACTCATAGCTTTGGCTAATGGTCACAACAACACAATAGTAGACAGAATCATCCGTAAACAAATAAATAAACGTAGGCAGATTTTATAACACAAGCTTAAACATAAATTTGTATATGTCGAGTATGATGATGCCTTCCATTACACCATTAAAAACGAGTTGAGGAAACAGAACGTCACATTGTCATGCAGGACCTTCAACAGATTAGAAAGATTAGTAGGACGCGGAATGAATAGCAACAAGGACGATGTTTTCCAACAAACAGGAATTTATAAAATCTCGTGTTCGGACTGCAAACAGTCGGACATTTAAAACTAGATTTTGTGAACTTATACCTAGAAAGACGTTGTTAACGCAAAAATCTAAGTTTGCTGAACATTTAGTCCAAAATTGCCACAAGGTTGAAAATATCAATACAAATATGGAAATTTTACACAAATGTCAAAAGTATCCTTTTGTGTCGAGTTTGAAGAAAAGGTATTTATATGCGACGCTGGTTCTGAATGAGAAGTTAAAATATAATCGAACGTACTGTTCGACACCCTGATTAAACAAGAGGGGGTGGGATTGAATAGCATCGTGAGGAACAACCGAAGTGTGCCGTGTGTTACGTGTTATATGTTAATTCATGTTGGACATGTGTTGTTTTATTTAATGTTAGGTGAGCTGATTTTAATTTATCTTTCTTGTTTCATGACTTGACAATGGTAGAATACTCTTCCGAAACCGGTCTGACTGTATATTTGAAAGTACACTATGTTGTATCCTCCATAGACTGATCGAATGCCTAATGTTAATCTTCCTCTCTCAAGATACTTAAAACAAGAAACTCCTGATGTTGTATACCGATAGTTTGTGTATATCTGTAATCTCGAGAAGTAATAATTTTACGGACGGTTCTAAACTTAACAACAGAGTTGGACGTGCATTTGTTCTGTCAGAAAAGAGTTCCACATTTAGACTGCCTTTAGTTTCTCCAGTTTATACAGCAGAACTGTTTGCATTATTCAAGGCACTGTAATGTACCACCATCGTCAGCATATCTTTATTTATGTTCTAATTCTGCAACATTTCTTGACTCCATAAAAAATATGTATTAGTCAAACCCTCTAGTTTGGGATATTCTGATTTCAACACATAGATTTAGACTTCAGGGCTTTCGTGTACCGTTATGCTGGGTTTCGGGTTATTCTGGAATTCAGGAGAATACTAAGACAGATTTAGCTCGCACATTTAGTTGTGGAGCGTGTAAAGTCTTCGATCTTTTGTATTTTTTAAAGGAAGTCTAATTTAAACAATGGTAGGAACAATGGTTAGTGATACAAAGCAATAGTGTGAGACATTTATGAAACAGTCCATCAACGGATGTCTTCGTTCCGTCGAGAATAAGTTAAGGTGTTTCATTTACGCACCGGTCGAACATTAGTAGAGAGTTATTTAACAAGGTACTATCAGGTTTAGGCAGTCAGTGAAGTTTTTACATTTACCAATTATTGAAGTCTTATATGATTCTGAGAGCAATCTTAAATAGTATGAAAATACTAACGTTAAACACATGAATACGTTAGATGAATTAAAAAAAAACGCACATCTCTGTAGACTGATAAAATTTATAAAACTGCGGAGTATAAACCCACTACAAGTTAGTGGTTGTAGGAAAGGGTTTATTTATCGCTAGTATTATATTACGAGGTACTTTACAAAAAATGTTATTTACATACGTAGTACTCTTTAATAAATCCACCTAAAGTGGTATAATTTGTCGGTAGTACTTCGTCGCTATGTAGATCTCGTATTTACAAGGAAGGTAAAGGTTAAAAAAAGCTTGCCATAGTCACCATCAAGGAATATAAACCCGGTAAGATATTTCATGTAATTACATGTTTAACGACCCGCAGAAACATGTTCTGGGACATTGATCGGTGCTCATTTACTACTCCCGACCTTAGGTCTTGCCATAAAGGTCACTGTAGTAGATAATCTTTCCTATAAAAAATGGCTAATAAGAATTTTATTATGAGGACAGGCGGTCGCGCACATACTAAACATATGGATGTTTAATGTGAATGATCTATTTGATTGTAGTGACCGTATTCTCTAAACAATCTTGGTACTAATATGTGTAGATTGGGAATTTAGTTGATTAGTTTTTGAAATTAAGAAGGTTATTAAATTTTTAGGGTAGTTATGCCATTTCATCACTTTGACATAAGTAATTGAATCGCAAATGTTTTTGTTTATAAGTATTATAATTTACACAACTTTAGCTTTATAGCTTGTAGGAAGTTAGTTCAATTTATATTTATTGTATAGGGGTAGCGACCCTATGTCAACCCCTTAGACTGTAGTAATTGTAATGTATAAACACTCCTGACGTTAATACGGATAATCTGTGTAATGTTTAGTGAAATCGGTCGAATAGTTTTTTAGTCTACGGATATAGTTTTCTAGATAATTAATATTATTCTCGACATAGCTACGGGGTTATGTATAACATATAATCCTACTCTTAAAAAAAAGAGCAAATTATCTAATATGTATGTTGAGGCTGCAAAGGGGTTGGCGTGGGAAGGGCACAGGTACATATATTTCTGGATATATAACGTATATTATAAAGGTGTAAACAATATGGAATACGTTTTAAATATAACACGTTGTCTCAATTTGATTATATTGTACAACTTCAAAAACTTTTACACAATCATAATCCTTATATAAGAGATTTTAAAACCGCAATAGAGAATGCTCCAAAAGGCGAGGAGTTTAAAGTTGTGATCAATGCAAAGAGAAACCCTCCATCTGAACATAGACGCCAATATAATGCACCAGCAACAAGTGAAGTGGCTTTGTTGATTGTTGGTCAGGAATTTGAAAAACGACACATCGTTCTTCATAGTAGAGACATAAAGTTGTTGCGAATCAGCGAGACACATCGTTCGTATGACACTCTACAATAACCACTGATTTTCTGTCGTGGAGAAGATGGCTACTCCATTAATATTCCCCAAATAGATTCAAATACTAAGACTCCTTTAAAGAAAATGGTTTCTGCTTCAGACTTATATTCTTATCAGATAATGAAAAGAGAAGGCCAAGAAAACTAAATATTACTCTAGCACAGTCTTCTTATTCAGTATTTGGTTGATGTATATGCTAAGGATAGAGACAGAAAGACTTAATTTTATTAGATACATTCAAAGTAAACTGCGAACGGAAGGGTACACACACCTTCGGGACGCTATATGCAAAAGAGATGGACAAATTAATGATGTGGGTAAATTGGTAGTGCTACCTTCAAGTTTTACAGGAGGGCCTTATAATATGATCGAAAGAACGCAGGACGCCATTACATATGCACGTCATTATGGTCGTCCTGATCTTTTTATAACGTTCACGTGCAACCCAAAGTGGGCAGATATACAAGAAGCATTAATTGGTACACAACGGGCTTAAGACACGATATCATTGCAAGAGTTTTCCACATAAGATTAAAAAAAAGATACATCTATTGACCAAAGGCTGTATTTCTGGGGAAAGTAGGTGTTACATGTACAAATTGGAGTGGCAAAAACGGGGATTACCTCACGCCCACATTTTACTATGGCTTAAAGACAAAATCATGCCTTCACAAATCGACAGCATTATACGTGCTGAGATTCCTGATCGAAACCATGATCAAGCTCTTTATGAAATAATTAAGTCAACAATGATTCATAGACCATGTGGAAATATGAACAGAAAATCTCCATGTATAAATAGCGGAAATTGTAATAAGATGTACCCACGTCCATTATGCAAGGAGACTTCCGTAGACGATCTCAGTCTGATGGTTTTTTTTTTTTTTTTTTTTTTTTTTTTTTTTTTTTTTTTTTTTTGCTTTCCATGCCACTTTGGGCCTTTCGGCTAACGAGCATGTTTTTTTGGGTTTTTAATATTTTATGGTCCCCCGCGGGATTGGGATTTGAACCCGGGACGTCTTGCTTATGAGGCAAGTACCATAGCCGTTGAGCTATGACAGAGGACTCAGTCTGATGGTGGCCATACAGTTAATATTAATGGAATAGACCTTGATAATTGGTGGGTAATTCCGTACAACTCAATTCTGTCCCGAACATTTATTGCTCACATTAACGTTGAGTTATGCAATTCTGTTAAGTCTATTAAATGTATCTGCAAGTATAATAACAAGGAAGTGATCAAGCGACATTTGGTGTAGAAAATTAATGGGATGAAGTAACCAATTACGAAACAGGGCGCTATATTAGCAGTTCAGAAGCTGCATGGAGAATATTATGCTTCCCAATTCATGAAAGGTACCCACCAGTTATGCACCTAGCTGTCCATCTCGAGAACGGCCAAAGGGTTTATTTTACGCCTGATACTGTTGTAGATAAAGTACAAAATCCACCAAATACTACCCTCTTAGCATTATTTGAACTTTGTAAAAAAGATGATTTTGAAAGAAATCTTTTATATAGTTAGGTTCCGGCACACTATGTTTAGAAAAATAAAACGTTTACCTGAAGGAAACAAGGTAAACCAGTTCCTGGTCATAAAGGAATCAAACATGATGATATGATTGGTCGAGTGTACACCGTTCATCCAATCAATGCAGAGTGTTATTACTTACGTCTCCTGCTACAAGAAATTCGAGGACCTACTTGCTTCAATGACCTTAAAACCGTGCTAGGTGTAGTGCATCCCACTTATCAGTCTGCTTGGCGAGCACTAGGTCTGTTGGCGGATGACAGTCACTGGCAACATACTTTGGAAGAAGCCTCCATTTTTGTGACTCACCTTACAAACTAAGACAATTATTTGCTGTTATGCTGGTATTTTGTCAATTGTCTGATTCATTAAGACTTTGGGAAAACCACAAGGATAGCTTTTATGAAGATATACAAAGGCAGATGGAGACAGAGTTTCAAGAAGTCGAAAGTAATTACTCTAAATATATTATTTACAACAAATGTTTAGCAGTTTTAGAAAATATAGTATTTTCAATGTCAAACCAAACACTCCAAAAGTTTGGCCTTCCATCACTATCTAATGACTTAAAACGTCATAAGTGTCAATCGTGAATACCTAAAGGAAATGTCCTATGACAAAGAGAAACTTACTAATTTTGTTAAGGAGAACCTTACTAAACTAAACCACTCTGTAATATTTCAAAACATTGTGATACAGCTCAAGTCCTTAAAGACTGCAAATTAATTATATGGGATGAATGCACTATATTATCTTCTAAAGCGAGAGATAATTGTCTGTCTGCTAAATGGATCTGAAATCTCCGTCTAAGGATTTTTGATTTTATATGGGGCTTTTGGCCACGAGAAATCGATTGGAATTGGTCACCAGTCTAAGAAAATTCGTTTTCTACGTTTATTAAATTAAAAAGTGAAATTTGTCCATTTTAAACAATACAAAGCACAGCTGATGCAAATGTTTTCAATGTCATTACAGTAATCATCTGTTTTCTTTTAAACGAAGCACAGCTGATGCAAATGTTTTCAATGCCATTACAATAATCATCTGTTTTCTTTTAAACTGTATTTTATTAGAGGTAAGCCTAATGTTGTATCTATTTATGGTTACCATGGCAACGAATACTTCTGCTAAATAAACATACCATTTATTTAGTTTTTCACATGGATAATTTTACGTTGGCTGTTCTCGTGTAAGCTCTCCAAACAGCCTCGTAATTCTACAACCAGAACGAAAACAAAAAATGTAGTATACAAAGCAGTATTGTAAATAAACATATTTAAATAATGTTTCCACAAACTCATTTTGTTTTTAAAAATGTATTACGGTACTCCATCTATTGCTATATATTATTAGGTACCAACCTACCACAACTGATTTAAAACAAAAATACATACTGAAGGTCAATGCGAGCGAAACCGCGGGTAATGTGCTAGCTGACCTGGCAATGCTTCGCTATTGCATAGTTATTTTGGTGAAATAAATGCGACAAATGATGGTAATTTTGTGTGTCATAAGGATATGAATCGTAGGTTCTAAACCATGTCATTTATACCACTTCATAGATGTGCAACATGTACATGTCGTCATAGGACCTAGTTCAACTGTTTTGTCTTTGTGATAACTGTTGTTGCAGTTCTAGTAAAAACCCTGACATTGTTTTTTTAGACCTTGGAAGCACCTTCATGTGACATCTTTTAGAACTGTATTTTTGAACGGCAGCCATTTTGACCTGGGTATTTTGTTGACTGTACGTTTTGGAAGCCTCACGATGCACGGCAGGATTTTTTTATTGTATCTTTTGACAGCCTCGCAATTTACGGCGGGATATTTTGCATTGTATCTTTTGACAGACTCTCTATGTGCTTTAGCACGATTAGTATAAGAAAACCGTTTACGCCGTTTTTCCCACGTTTCTGGGTCGTTTGAACAATGGACCGATGATCTAATTTAACAGTATCAGATGACAAACACGGTTCTGTCGACGGAGACTGAGAGTTTTGGAGATCATTGTCTGAAAGCTGGCCAATATTATCCTCCGCAATATAAGAGGGAACGGGAGTATCAGGAATAGAAGGGTTTAGATGAATGAGAACATCAAAATGATAAGCTCAACTGATGCACCAGTGCCTTGTGGTCAGTGAGTGGGAAAGTGAAAGTAAGGGAGGGGCAAGGTACAGTTATTTGTGCCAGGTTTCTTCTTTCAAGGCTATAATATACATTTTAAGAAATCGTGATCAGTATGTATGTAGGCAATAAAATAAAAAATCCAATTTACAATATTTTAAACCTTTCAAAAAAATTTCGTTAGATTTATAACCGTACAATATTTTGTTTAATTGGAATATCTATCTCATAAATAGTATATATTGTTTGAGATTTCACCATGTTTAGACAAATTGTTCATTAGATATGATGATAAATATATAGATTGGGGCAACAAATATATGTAGATAGATGCCCCGATCCGGATTTGCATGGATCGATAGAGAAATCAAAGTTAAATGTATATTAACAAAAAAATATATCAAAAAATATACTATACTATGTATTTTTATGGAGATTTTTAGTAACTTTGACCCCCCAAACAACTTAAATTTTCAAATGTTTTAAAACAATTTCTTAGCAAACACCTATGGCCCTAGATTAAGCTACATACCCAATTTCATTCCAATCCGTTCGGTAGTTTTAGAGAAATCGTGATTTAGTAACATTGACCCCCCCATATCCCCTAAAACTTCTAATTTTTTTGAAACCCTTTCTTAGTGAGCGTCTTTTTTCAGAACGCTTTTTTTAAACTACCGATTTAGTCTAATGGCATGAACATACATTACCGACACAGATGAGTAAAGGCGTGGACGAAGCTGCATAGCTCGGAGGGAACGCCGTAAGAGAACAAGTCGACGTCGAGTCTAACGAAACATGAACTCAAAACCACAAAAATATACCAGCATTATCTCAAACTACCGATTTAGTCTAATGGCATGAACATACATTACCGACACAGATGAGTAAAGGCGTGGACGAAGCTGCATAGCTCGGAGCAAACGCCGTAAGAGAACAAGTCGACGTCGAGTCTAACGAAACATGAACTCAAAACCACAAACATATACCAGCATTATCTTAAACTACCGATTTAGTCTAATGGCATGAACATACATTACCGACAC
>JAGFPH010004005.1:47820-59663 GCA_018207615.1 Philaenus spumarius | reverse complement strand
ATGCTTGGACTAAGCTGCATAGCTCGGAGGAAACGCCGCATAAGAACCAGAAGAAGTCGACGTAAAAACTAACGAAACATGAACTCAAAACGACATAAATATACCATCATTATCTCAAACTACCGATTTATTCTAATGGCATGAACATACATTACCGACACAGATGAGTAAAGGCGTGGACGAAGCTTCATAGCTCGGAGCAAACGCCGTAAGAGAACAAGTCGACGTCAAGTCTAACGAAACATGAACTCAAAACCACAAACATATACCAGCATTATCTCTGTACCAGTTCTCCCTTTGATGTTATTCGGGAATCCCTGATCAGCGTGTATTTGCATCGACTTCGTAAGTTTTTGGAAGGCGTGACTGTGACTGTCGATGCAAAAAGGACGTTACCCACAAACCCAGAGGAATTAATTAATTATCAACCCTAATTTACCCGATTGCCTTTAGCCGTAGTCACCAAATCCGATTCCGCCAGCTTTTAACGAGCGCTTAATTAATTATATATAAATCTAACTATTGCACTTTAACTTAATCTAAACACTAGTCACCATATGTGCACGATAGGCTTATAACCGAACCAAACTTATTACCACTAAATATTCATTACGAGTGCGCGATTTGTTATAATATGACATTACCCGATTACCGATTACAATTATAAGTTAATTTAGTTTGCATATGGCATAATAAGAAACATTAGAGTGAGCCTAGAACTTCGTCGCCGACGGACGCTGTTGACCTGCAGCTTGCGTGTTGTTGATAGGTCGGGACTCCGAACTCGACTGGTTTATAGGTCAATGTCAAGTACAAGGTCGGTTCATACGCGCATGCGCGCAACTAGTCTAGCTCAAGGCAAGGACTTCGGTAAGTCGTTGCATCTCAAACTACTGATTTAGTCAAATGGCATGAACATACATTACTGACACAGATGAGTAAAGGCGTGGACGAAGCTGCATAGCTCGGAGCAAACGCCGTAAGAGAACAAGCCGACGTCAAGTCTAACGAAACATGAACTCAAAACTACAAAAATATACCAGCATTATCTCAAACTACCGATTTAGTCAAATGGCATGAACATACATTACCGACACAGATGAGTAAAGACGTGGACGAAGCTGCATAGCTCGGAGTAAACGCCGTAAGAGAACAAGTCTAACGAAACATGAACTCAAAACCACAAAACATATACCAGCATTATCTCAAACTACCGATTTAGACTAATGGCATGAACATACATTACCGACACAGATGAGTAAAGGCGTGGACGAAGCTGCATAGCTCGGAGCAAACGCCGTAAGAGAACAAGTCGACGTCAAGTCTAACGAAACATGAACTCAAAACCACAAACATATACCAGCATTATCTCAAACTACCGATTTAGTCAAATGGCATGAACATACATTACCGACACAGATGAGTAAAGGCGTGGACGAAGCTGCATAGCTCGGAGCAAACGCCGTAAGAGAACAAATCGACGTCAAGTCTAACAAAACATGAACTCAAAACCACAAACATATACCAGCATTATCTCAAACTACCGATTTAGTCTAATGGCATGAACATACATTACCGACACAGATGAGTAAAGGCGTGGACGAAGCTGCATAGCTCGGAGCAAAAGCCGTAAGAGAACAAGTCGACGTCAAGTCTAACGAAACATGAACTCAAAACCACAAAAATATACCAGCATTATCTCAAACTACCGATTTAGTCTAATGGCATGAACACACATTACCGACACAGATGAGTAAAGGCGTGGACGAAGCTGCATAGCTCGGAGCAAACGCCGTAAGAGAACAAGTCGACGTTAAGTCTAACGAAACATGAACTCAAAACCACAAACATATACCATCATTATCTCAAACTACTACTGATTTAGTCAAATGGCATGAACATACATTACCGACACAGATGAGTAAAGGCGTGGACGAAGCTGCATAGCTCGGAGCAAACGCCGTAAGAGAACAAGTCGACGTCAAGTCTAACGAAACATGAACTCAAAACCACAAAAATATACCAGCATTATCTCAAACTACTGATTTAGTCTAATGAACCGACACAGATGAGTAAATGCTTGGACTAAGCTGCATAGCTCGGAGGAAACGCCGCATAAGAACTAGAAGAAGTCGACGTAAAAACTAACGAAACATGAACTCAAAACGACATAAATATACCATCATTATCTCAAACTACCGATTTAGTCTAATGGCATGAACATACATTACCGACACAGATGAGTAAAGGCGTGGACAAAGCTGCATAGCTCGGAGCAAACGCCGTAAGAGAACCAGAAGAAGTTGACGTCAAGTCTAACGAAACATGAACTCAAAACGACATAAATATACCAGCATTATCTCAAACTACCGATTTAGTCTAATGGCATGGACATAAATTACCGACACAGATGAGTAAAGGCTTGGACAAAGCTGCATAGCTCGGAGGAAACGCCGTAAGAAAACAAGTCGACGTCAAGTCTAACGAAACATGAACTCAAAACGACAAAATATACCAGCATTATCTCAAACTACCGATTAGTCTAATCGCATGACATTCATTACCGACACAGATGAGTAAAGACGTGGACGAAGCTGCATAGCTCGGAGAAAACGCCGTAAGAGAACCAGAAGAAATTGACGTCAAGTCTAACGAAACATGAACTCAAAACGACAAAATATACCAGCATTATCTCAAACTACCGATTTAGTCTAATGGCATGGGCACTTACATTACCGACACAGATGAGTAAAGGCTTGGTCGAAGCTGCATAGCTTGGAGGAAACGCCTTAAGACAACCAGAAGAAATTAACGTCATGAACTGACTTCAAGGCAGAATTTTCATACGATTGGTCTTACGCCACGAAATTATCGGAGAAGTTTTCAAGAATAAACTTTACTTTGAATAAAAATTTCCAGCGACTTTTACTTGTGTTTAATTTATTTTAGAAATAAGAAACGCAACAGAGGGTCTGAATGCAAAATGTCGTCAGTTGTTACGATAAGATACTGTAATGTATACGGCGGAAATTTAATGTTTCCTTAGATAGGACTGAGCCGTTTGTCATCAGATGTAAGTGTTGTGTCTACTTCTTAAGCCGGTTCTGCACGATGCTACGAATACCTTACAACGTTTGATGGTTCGCCACATCGTGTTGCCGTTGTTCAAACCTACGAGAGTCCAATGGCGAGCGTCGAATGTTCGCGAACGTTCGCCATGATCCGGCTGATGTTAATCAGTCACCCAGTTAAAGGAATGCCCCCAACGTTTGAAGGAAAATGTTCGTTGGTTCGACTCAACGGCTATACGACTCGTTCATATAAAGCACTATTTACTCTCCATTCCCACTAAAGACCCGTCCTATTTGGGTTTATCTTTGCGTATCGTTTTTAATCAGAAATATTATTAATTTATAATTTCACAGGTGGCCTAAGTAAGGTACAATTTATTTCATACTAGTAAGTTTCCGTAAAAAACACAGGCAGATTAATTAGATACTATACATTTAAAAAAATAATTTTAAAAATTTTCTATTTAAAAACAAATTGTATTTAGGCCTACCTAAATATGATGTGGCGATTTTTAACTCGATAAATGTGTACAATTAAAAGATATATTATTGCATTTGAACTTTGGAAGGCCGTTGGGCGGAGCCTTGATGGAATTTCGCAAAATCCCTTCTTAGTGCGCTTCTAGGACTCGAGATAAACGTTCATACCAAATTTCAGCTTCCTAGGTCTTTTGGTTGTGGAGATTTTGTGATCAGTCATTCGGTGAGTGAGTGGTATTTGGCTTTATATGTTAGATAGAAATTTATAATCTACTTACAAGTGTTTTTTTAGATTTTAATTTTCACTCACGTTTAACTAGATTTTATATTTCACCGTAATATCTTATTTAATACTGTATTGACTTTGTTTATTACTTTTCCACTTTCAATAGGTACTACACTAATCGATTGGTCCAGGAAACTCTGTGAATTTGACATTTAATTATATTATCTTAGTGACTGGTTTTAGTTTATTATAGAAATTGACTTTTGTTATTTGAAGTGGAAAAACGAACTCATTTAAGTTGAAAAGGTTTTTTGATGTTGATGACAAACATGACCGTCCCTTAGAAAATTCTCTTTTCTCGACTTCATCTCTCCATGTTCACTTCTCCTTTTTTCTAGTGTACTTTTTAAACTCGTGTTCTTATTGGCTATATATTTTTATAAATTTGTGATATGTTATATGTTTTCTTTCCCATGCAGTTTGCTTCGTTTGCATGTCTTCATGAACAATAACTTAGGCAGTTGGTTCTCACACAATGTTTGGGAATTGTAACATAAACGTTTACACGTTCGTTTCTATCATTCGTTGTATCTGATTAAACAATAGTGGCCTTCATAGCAAAGATTTTCTAATACCAATGACTTAAATGGGCTGAATTGGAATATTCATTGTGTTTTGTTAATATTATTATTTAAGTATTTTGGAATATTGGTGTCCACCAATATATCTCTGACAGAAGGGTTTATTTCAATAGATAAGAAAACAAATATCATCTCAATTATTGAGGTAATAACGATACGCGAACCAACAGAAGGGATAAAACAAATGTGAAATACTCAAGGGTTTCCAAGTCCGCTATCTTTACGAGGCTAACCTCATGCATGCAATTAAGATTTATTGTCTAAGAAAGGTTGCACTTTAACTAATTATAAAGTTCTTAGAAGAATGCTTGTACTGCACTTATAACATTAAAATATATATTTTAAACATTTATGCTTAGTCTCAGCTTGTTATCTTGAAAATTACCCGATATATTTTAACTCCTATGTCAAGTTTCAATTCGATATATTAAAATTCGGCCAATTTAGAATGAGCCAACGCTTCATATATGAATAAGATGTCCCCTTTTAGTGATTTCCCTTGCTGCAAAATACATACCTGCATTATCGATTTTTTTCCAGACAAACCATTGCTCGGACGAAATAAATACATATGACCTTTTTTGTTTAAAAATACCTCCCCTACACGGTGGTATTTTTATTTTCCTCTATCTTCATCCCAGCTCGAAATATTAAGGATAATCGAAAAAAGAATGATAATCGATTTTTTTTCGACCTTGGGAAATCGATAGACTGGTAAACTTTTTTTTATGTTAATCTACATACTTTAAGGTACTTATAAAAAAAATTCAGCCTAATTGCAAATTACTGGTAGTTGTAACCTATACCGACTGGGCTAATAGAATTCCAAAGAAATTAAAAGTCCATGTGTGGGTCGTGTCAAATATAAAATTAAACATTGTATTTAAAGATTGGCCACACCTTCAACAATTTAAAACTGATATACATTTTTCCGGTTTTTTAATAGAAGGAAAACGTAAGAGGATAACGCATTTGGCATCTAAAACTTATTTAATAAATTATCAGAAGACATTGTGATCTGATTCCGTATACAAATAATTAGGAATATAATAGTTCTAAGGCTTTGAGTTAATGATGAACCGCGTAACAACAGACGTTATAAAGTAAATACGGGATTCACAACGTTAGGTTCTTAAAGTACGATCTCTGTACGTGGTTAACATATCGATGTGTAGCATTTGTATGTAATGGCATGGGTCTACTTAGCCTACGTTTAGAAAACGGAACTGGGCGTTTTAACGTTTAGAAGGTAGGTTAAATAAATGTTTATTTCGTGTTGAATGGTTGAGTTTATAAACATGAGCCTATATTTTAACCTTTGGTGTTGTAAGCTTTAAAGCGTTCGTCTTTAATTGTAATTCTATTAATGATGATTAATTTGTCAAGACGTCACAAATTGTGACATGAATGGAATCGCCAAGCATATAGTATACAAATACTCGTATCATAAAATAATTTTTATATCAGTTAGAAACTAAATAAAATATTATAAAGTTATGTTAATTTTTTTTAATTTGTTATTATTATTTAATTTCTTTGTTTAAACAAAAACACTTAGCGAGAATTAGTAACATTTAAGAGAATAAAAACTATTTAAATATACACTAACTTAAATTTAAATATATGAATAGTTATGGTTTGTTTTCCATCATCAGTATCTGATCTGACGATAGTCTGTCAGAAGTAAAAAGGTTTATACATTGTTATTTACATATTTCTTCCTGTTCTAGAAGTAGGATAAATAAGTCTACCAACTAGAACGTAATGAAGTGGTATCCATTTTTAAATAGTTCTTCTGATATATTACTGTCCTCCACCAGTAGACCTGTAAAGTAAGTTTAAACGTTCAATCATTTGAACATTTTACGTTATCTACCAACCTCCTCGTTTACGAAAGTGTTCAATCATTTATTGTGTGGGAAATAGTCTCATCAAGTAACAAAAACCATTTGAAAACTTTCACAACAACCCAACTATTAGTGCATTGGTAATTCTTATTCATACTGTGTGTTAAGAAAGCAGAGACAGGTTGATAGTTCATACGAAAGAAACTTCCGTGTTCTATTATATTTGCCTTTTTAATATTGTATTTACTAAGAGAAACTTTCAAATTAAACAGAAAACTTTACCTTTTTTAATTAATGTTGATATTTATTACATAAATGTCTCGTTTATTATCAAAGAGCGTTTCACAAGACTGGACCAGATCAAAAAGCACCAACTTCAATTTTACTCCGAGTAAACTTTTCACTATCTAGTTAAATTGCTTTTCCCTCCCTTTCAAAGAAATATTACTTTTCGAAGTAATCGATATAATCTGACAGAAACAAGTCGTGTTTTATGAGCATTTTAATTCTGTGTGAATCGTTTATACGGGGTGAATTAACTAACATATGCCGTAGAAAATTCAGTACAGAATACTACAATTAAAACACAAAGAATTCAGTTGGACCGGTTTCAAACTATTAGCTACAATACAATTAGGTACCGTAATTATGCACTGAAGTCACCGAAATTTCTTCAGATTATAAAGAGTAGGTGACAGAAATTGATTCAAAATTATGATAAGTAGTACCTATAACTATTATGGATAGTAAAAATAAGTTAGGCCTACAAAATAAACTGATTTTAAATTAAAGACTGCGCCTGTAGATATTTTCTGCGATATGGTTCGTTGTAAGTCTACACATTCCAGGAGAATTATAATTATTTTCTAAACATACCACTAGGTAAAGACAAACGATTTGAATGAAAAGAAATTTTACGTGTCCTAGAGACGGAAAGTTCATTTAGATTTTTTGTGGAATTCGGTTACTTTAAGCACATTACTGTAAATTGATGATTTACTTTATAGTGGAGCACACAATTAGAGTATGTCGTTTGAAAATGAGAGCAAATTAATATAAAATCTTTAGAGCAAAATATTTTCAATACAATGAAGATTATAATACCAACTAAAATAAAATGGTCGAGGCAAATTAATATGTAAATATATCTCAATTTAATAAGCTAAACACGTTAACTTATTAGAAAAGTGAAAGTATTGCTGCTATACCACGTTAAAACAAATTTATATTCCTCAACTTAATAACCTAAACACGATAACGCATTAGAAAAGTGAAAGTATTGCTGTTATACCACGTTAAAAACAAATTTATATTCCTCAACTAACACATTTTGCAGTACCACAATGCATATAATATTCGTAACATGCTGTTATCAGTTTTGATACTAAATTTTGAGGGATCATTATTTTCCAAATTTCTTTACATTTTTTAATTAAAATTTCTTCTTAACCTAAACACGTTAACGCATTAGAAAAGGGAGAGTATTTCTGTTATACCACATTAACAAAAATTTATATTCCTCAAATCAATAACCTAAACACGTTAACGCATTAGAAAAGTGAGAGTATTGCTGTTAGTCCACATTGAAACAAATTTATATGCCTCAAATTAATAACAAACACTTTCACGCATTAGAAAAGTGAGAGTATTGCTGTTAGTCCACATTGAAACAAATTTATATGCCTCAAATTAATAACCTAAACAAGTTAACGCATTAGAAAAGTGAGAGTATTGCTGTTAGTCAACATTGAAACAAATTTGTATGCCTCAAATCAATAACCTAAACACGTTAACGCATTAGAAAAGTGAGAGTATTGCTGTTAGTCCACATTGAAACAAATTTATATTTTTTTTTTTTATTCCTGTGTTATAGCCACCGGACCACATGTTTATAATTAAATAAATATTTGTACCTGTGTACCCGTCTGTGGTCTGTAGATCTAAATTTATATTCCTCAAATCAACAACCTAAACACGTTAACGCATTAGAAAAGTGAGAGTATTGCTGTTAGTCCACATTGAAACAAATTTATATGCCTCAAATTAATAACATAAAAACTTTCACGCATTAGAAAAGTGAGAGTATTGCTGTTAGTCCACATTGAAACAAATTTATATGTCTCAAATTAATAACATAAAGACTTTCACGCATTAGAAAAGTAAGCGTATTGTTGTTAGTCCACATTAAAACAAATTTATCTATGTTTACTGTAAAACTTTTGTAAAAGGACTTTTGTTATTGAACTAGATTCAGGTGCTAAATTGTCGGTGATTTGGTGCATCATGGCACGAATGTAAGTTTTTGTAAAATACATACAACAAGGGAACTATTTGAATTCAGCTATTTACAAAAATCGCACCCACATTTCTGTTGCACTGTCTACATCGTACTGGCGAATCAACAGACTATTTAATCGTAGAGGCAGTCAATCCGTTAAAATTTCACACACTCACCAATACCAGGTAGTAAACTAATATTCAACTTTCATCTTCAGTATAATAATTAAAATCTCCTTTATGTGTCCTACCTAAAAGTGACTTTTCTTCTAATACTAGTACTCTCACGATAACCCTCTATACTGAAATTTCTTAGTTATTGACACAGAAGGATTTCTACTTTCTAGTTCTATTAGCGAATTTCCATAGGAAAAATGAGCTATTTCAGTGGCCCTTATGGTAAAACCAAAGGTCGGGAGTAGCAAATGAGCACCGATCATGGTCCCCAGAACACGTATTGGGGTGTCAATAAAAATGATATATGTATATGTATATATGTGTTCACACTCTAGCGGCAGCATTTTAAGATCGATTTGGTTCAAATTTAGTACACATGTTAGTCAAAAAAATCCAACAGGAAGTAACTATTTTTTGAGATTTTTTCTACGAGATTGAATTTGTTTTTGAGTTTTTTCTACAAATATACATGTAGGATGTTATTCTGCACATTTTGTTTTTTTACGCGACCTTATAGCTCGCTTGGTTCCGCCAAAATCGATCAAAACGTAAAATACCATAGATTTACCCGGTTCAAAGCCATGTGGTGGATTCTACCGTGGGGTTGGCGTGCGAAGCACGCAATGTTTTGTGTATGAAGATACTCCCAATATGCGGAATGGCGTACGAAGCACGCAATGCTTTGTGTATCGAAGATACTCCCAATATGTGGAATGGCATGCGAACCATTTTGCAGCTATTCAGCACCGTCGTGAATAGACTTATTTCCCAAATTGTTGGTTGAAACCCTAAAACATAGGCCTATAAACTTAATTTTGGAAATTTGCTCAACTCACGTCAGCGGGTTAGCTGCGTGGTCGAATTATGTGATGATGGTGTTGTCAACTAAAAGTGCGTCTTCGTATTATTCCTTTTCTATTTATTTTTCTGTTTGTACTTTGTTATTCACCCTCCTTGCAAGAATAATATTTTGCTCTTACAATAAAAACACTTGTTCCTTCCTAGCGTCCCACTGGGAGAACTTAGGCTGCTGTTATTTCACCACGTTTCCATTACTTGATGAACTATGAGACTAATGTTGAACTTCTAATAATATCTGCAATCTATAATATACAGAGGTGTTCGTTTTAACGCGTTCTATATTGCTAAATACAATGTATGCAGATATAATTTCGTGTATATATATTTACCTCTGTTCGTTGCCAAATGTGTTTAGTCTATGACATGTTATTCAAGTCGGGCCAGAGCGTAATACACACGCAGAAACCGCAGTGACCACAGCGACAAACCACTTTCCATTGTAATGAATTCTTAACCATAATATGTACCACATAATTAAATCCTTATATATAATACGCGAAGCAGTTTTTTGTGAACACAACTCCTCCTTTATTTCTGGACCAAATTTAATGTTGGATTTGTCAAAAATTCATCTCATTTCGAAGTTTTGCAATAAGGTTTTAGATATCAAAAACTCTTATCCTTAATGACGTGAGCTAATCTCAAACACACAAGATTAACATGGAACGAATTTAAAAACCATTTCTCTACAAAACAGCTGTTTATAATAAGAAACAAACTAATCCAACTGCTTTTGTGAACGTAAATAATGATGTTTATAGTAATAATAATAATAATGTTTATAATAATAATTTAAAAACCATTTCTATACAAAACAGGTGTTTATAATTTAAGAAACAAACTAATTCAACTGCTTCGTGGATGTAAATAATAATGTTTATAGTATTCAGGTTATAAAACAATTTCTATACAAAACAGCTGCTTATGATAAGAAACAAACTAATCCAGCTGCTTTCGTGGAAGTAAATAAATAATAATAATTGTTATAGTATTTAGGAGGTTATAGGAGTAACCAATATTAGGAGCTGATTTCAAAATATGAAACAATTATTAAATAATTATAACTGCTGTTATACAATATATAAAATAATTTGATTTGAACATTTAACATTATTTATCTTCTTGATTTTGAGGTTTTTATTAAGGCTACACCTTTATTATAAATAAAACATAATATATGTTTTTAGAAAGTTCCATCGGGGGGTTGGCGTGCGGAGATCGCCGGGGTCCCCCATAGATATATTTAATAGTAAAGGACTTATGATAAGATTGAACTTCAACACATTATCTATACTAATATTATAAAGAGGTAACAATTTTTTATATATAATTGACGACAATTTGACACATCTAATGCATTTGAAAAGGTTTATTGGCGGCGGGCGGCAATACAGAACAATAAATATACGCACTCAATGACATAGCAACTAGCGCCACAGCTTAAGTGGAGCAAACTCAAAACGAATACGCTTATGTAGTTTATCTAAAGATTGCTAGTTTATTTAGGTATTATGCTAGAGGCTATTTTCTCGGCTCGGGTAGAGTGGCTACGGAAACAGGTAAATCTTAGAAATTGACAAATCTGGTTCACGGGCAGAACAAAAACAGACAAAGGTACGAGGGTCAGAATGTACATGCACAAAAGACCGTACACACAGAAAAGATACTCGATGTTGCTGGGGCTCTACTTTATTTTCTTCCAAACGGAAGTGTACGAAATACTTGCATGCGTAAAACGAATATTGGACTCAGAAAGCATGAGTACATATGTTACTAAATTGTCTGATAGTCAGGTGGCTATAAAGGCCATTATGGCTTCAAGAACAACGTTAAAGTTGGTCTGAGAATACCAGTTATTGCTGGATCAGCTGTCGAGCAGTAAGCAAGTAAGAATTGTTTGTTTCCCTGGACATGAAGGAGTAGAAGGGAATGAAATAGCAGACAAACTGGCTAGAGGAGGAGCTGAAACTCCACCCATGGTCCCAGAACCGATGATAGGAATATGAAGACGTCGTGAAAGGATGAGAACTTGCTATAAATGTTTTAAAGAAAACTACGCTCAATTATAAGCACTTTTGCGGTATATGACTTTCTAGTTGTATATAATGGTGTTTTTGTGGTATATAATGGTTTTCTTGTTGTGTATAGTGCTTTTCTTGTTTTATATAATGGTGTTCCTGTTGTATATAATGGACTTCTAGTTGTATATAATGGTGTCTTGTTGTATATAATGGTTTTCTTGTTGTATATAATGGTTTTCTTG
>JAGFPH010004005.1:24268-45479 GCA_018207615.1 Philaenus spumarius | reverse complement strand
TTTCCCTATTTTATTCAGGAATTGTGGAACCTATGTGAAATTTGTTTATTACGTTTGTTTAAATGCACGTACAGTTTGAAACAATAAACATTATACAAAACGTATTAAAACATTTGAAATACAAATCACAAACTTAATAAACGTAATTATTTCTTGGATTCGATTGGTTTCCCTATTATATTCAAGAATTGTGGAACCTATTCGATATTTGTTTATTTTGTTTGTTTAAATGCACGTAAAATGTGAAATAATAAACATTACACAACACGTATTAAAACTTATGAAACATAAATGACAAACGTAGTAAACCTAATTATTTCTCGGAGACGATTGATTTCCCTATTTTATTTTGAACCTATGTGAAATTTGATTAATACGTTTGTTTAAATACACGTAACATTTGAAATAATAACATTACACAACACGTATTAAAACATTTGAAATATAAATTACAAACGTAATTATTTCTCGGAGACGGTTGGTTTCCCTATTTTATTCAGGAGTTGTGGAACCTTTGTGAAATTTGTTTATTACATTTTTTTAAATGCGCGTAAAATTTGAAATAATAAACATTACACAACACGTATTAAAACTTTTGAAACATAAATTACAAACTTAATTATTTCTCGGAGACGATTGATTTCCCTATTTTATTTTGAACCTATGTGAAATTTGTTTATTGCGTTTGTTTAAATAAACTTAATATTTGAAATAATAAAGATTACTCAACACGTATTGGAACATAAATTACTACATTTAAGACATATCGCATTGTTACTATTTCTTTAAAATATTTATTGTAAATCACGTAGGCCTACATGTGCATTCGTTCATTGCTCGGTCAGTACTGCATGGTCTTGCGTTGCGGAGTAAGTCTCTTCTGCTTGAATTGGTCAAGAATGCTGTTAAATATATTGTTCGATTGTAAATGGATTTTTGAAGTAAAACTTCTTTGCGATAGGGCAAATTGGTCTTCATCAGACGAAAATTGAAACACTTATCCTTTTCCGACTTCAACTTTTAGTTGAAAGGAAAGAGTAGGAGAATCGTTTAAAACGCATGCGCAGTGTAGGATAAAAGAGAGAATCATTTCTACTCTCCCCACCACATATACGTCATGGACAGTCAACGCGCATGCGCCACGTGTACTGTGTTATTTCGTAGCATTGGGAACAGGTAGACGTTTTGATATTAAAACAGCACATTAACTGAACACGTTTTAATATTTATTAAATTTTTGTTAACATATTAAAGCTGATGGATGAAATCAGATTTTATATATTTGAATCACTGTTTATTGTTTTAAATTCTTGTTGTTAACTTCATTCTGCAGAAAAAACTACTTAAGTCTATACACAAAAAAACTATGGCCACATCTACACTCGATTCCACGTTCACCGTGCAGTACAGAGCGCCCATAAGCCGTGTTATCCTTACGACAGTCTCAGCGATAGGAGCCAACTAAAAAACATCAACTCCCATGCAACGCTCGGTCAGTTGACGCAACCCGCATGACAATAAACATGATGTTCCCTGAAATGGTAGTAGCATGTCTATTCTTCCGTAAGACCTGTACTGCGCGGTGAACGCGGAATCGAGTGTAGCTGAGTTTATACCGTTAGGGATTTTCAACATAGTAAATGTACAGAGCCAATAATTTAATATTTTACTCAAAGACCTGAAATACATTTTGGAAAACAAAATAACATACATATTAATTACACGCCTACTTAAATCAATAATTTGAATCCTAAATATTTTCAGTTCAATCATTTAACCAAAATTATATTATATGTTTAATTTCAAAATTTACTAAATTTTTCATCGTCAGCAGGTCTATTTATAAATTAACAGAAGTTCAAACTTTTATGATAAAATAGCACAAGAGTCTAAGTGATAGTTTTATGTTTGTAGGCCTAATTTGTTTCTTATCAGTCAATAAAGAAGTAAACAATAATGATTGTAAAAATAAATACATTTAAAACGATTTCTTATTTCAAAGCAGATCATATAATATATCAAATGGAAAGATAGAAATGCATAAAATCAACTTCTAGAACCTAAGAAGTTTCACTTCAAAAGAGCAAGTGTCTCACACACTTTTTTAAATTTAATAACGTAGAAAATTTGTTTATAGAGACTCACCGAGAAATAATTACATTTACTGAACTGTGAGCAGAACACACAAACAAAAACACCCCCACACGCACACACACCATAAGTTGTTTATACTTTCATAACAACCAGTTCATAAGGCAAACACAAAATAATTATTCTACAATGGTCTACGAGAGATGAATTGTATAAAAATAAGGAAACAACGCAGATCTAGAAGGCTTTAATTTATAAACCTCCGGAGGGTAATCCCGCTACAAGTTTGTGTTGTAGGATAGGGTTTATTTATTGCTAGGATTACTCTACTTGGGGCTTTACAAAGAGTTTTATTTACAGTTAGAGAATTCTTTAATAGAAGCATCTAAAGTCGTGTAATTTGTCCTTGGTACTTGGGTTCATTCATCGCTATGTAGATCTACAGGGTGATTCACGAAGTTATCCCCACACTAACTTATGCAGCTCATTCTACTAGTAAACATAATGAAAAAAGTTCATATAAACATAGGTCCGGAATTGCTTCGTAAGCGAGTTACGGCTAGCGAAAGATTTCGCGCAAAATTTAGTACCTTGGGTGAAATGAAGACTTCCTTAAATTCTGGGAAGGCAAATGAAGGGCCAAATTCAGAGATTTCTTATAGTTTTTGAGCTGAAAAATCGAATAAAACTGGTCCTAAAACTGTACCTCCTTTAGTTTTTAAGATATCCCCTGTAAAACACCCGAAATAGGGGTTGAGAAACACTTTTTTTACGTTTGACATACAATAACGTCGTTAAATAGTTAATAAACACATACAAATTTTAAACATAAATTGTAGAAAATTTAATTCTGAGAAAATTTATGTAAGTAAAGTTAAAGATACAACAGAAATAACTTCGAAAAATCCAATTTTATTTAGATAATACATTACTAATTTTAAGATAATGCTTAGTTAATATTTAAAAAAAAATTGTTTCATAACAATGAAATAAATAAATAAATTTTAAAACAGGGTAAACTGTTAAAATTTGTAAATAACAATACCATTTTTAATAAAAATAAGTATTAAGTATTTAGAAAATGAAACAAACATGTTTCATTCCTGTTTACTAATCACCAAAATGCAGTATAATTTTTCTAATAAATTTTTTTTCCTAAGTTGGCAACATAACAGCTGATCAACACTGTTCTGATGTGTTTAAACTGTGTATTAGTAGTGTTTAAATGCAAGTTATACGTAGAAGAATATTGGTTTCTGTGAAGTGTTCTAACAATACACAAGTTTACAGTGAGTTTTAATTAGATTAGTTTGTGAAATAATGCCTTACTTATTTACAACAGAGGAATACGCTGATATGGTTTTCATTTTGGGTGTCTGTAATGGTAATGCTAGAGCTGCTGCGCTAGAATATGAACTGCGTTACCCTAATAGGAAGATTCCAGATCCTAAAACAATTAGTGGAACTTTCCGTACTCTTCGGGAAACAGGATCATTACCTAGTATTCGTACAAATTATGAACGTGCTGTCCAACATGACGATGCTATTGTTATTAATGCTGTTTTACGCAGTCCAGGAGTAAGTACACGACGTCTTTCTAGGCGGCTAGGAGTTTCACAGTCGATGGTGTGGAGGTCACTTAATAAAGAACAACTTTTATCCATTTCATCAACAAAAGGTTCAGCATCTACAGCCAGGGGATGGTCCGCTTCGCTTGCAGTTTTGCAACTTTTTGAATAGGAATCAACAACTCTACAAGCGTATTTTGTTTACGGATGAGGCGCAATTTACTCGAGATGGTGTCAACAACTCGCACAATGAACACTCATGGGCAGACGAAAATCCTCATGAGGTAGTGGAACGGAACTTTCAATACCGATTTAGCGTCAAAGTCTGGTGTGGCCTCTTGTACAATCGGTTAGTTGGACCATTTATATTACCTGGACGCCTAAATGCTGAGTTCTATCTGCATTTCCTTCAAGAAGAGTTGCCGCAGCTGCTAGAGGATGTTCCTTTACATCTTAGACGACATTTGCACTTCCACCATGATGGAGCACCTCCTCACTTTTCACGTGCCGTGTCCACTCACTTAATCAACAATTTCCTGGACAATGGATTGGTCGTGGAGGGCCTCACTCTTGGCCACCAAGATCACCAGATCTAGCTCTATTAGATTATTGCCTCTGGGGATGGATGAACGATAATGTCTACACAACAAAAGTTAATTCTCGCGAAGAATTAGTTGCCCATATTATAGATACAGTTGAGCAGATAAAGAGCAGTCCTGAAAAATTAAGAAATGCAACAAAAGCTGTACACAAACGAGCTTCGAGATGTATTGATAATGACGGCCTCATTTTTGAACATGTGTTATAAAAAGGTGGGTACAGTTGGCCCAACCCAATTTATTTTTCTTAAAATTAGTAATGTATTATCTAAATAATATTGGATTTTCGAAGTTATTTATGTTGTATCTTTAATTTTACTTACATAAATTTTCTCAGAATTAAATTTTCTACAATTTATGTTTAAAATTTGTATGTGTTTATTAACTATTTAACGACGTTATTGTAGGTCAAACGTAAAAAAAGTGTTTCTCAACCCCTATTTCGGGTGTTTTACAGGGGATATCTTAAAAACTAAGGGAGGTACAGTTTTAGGACCAGTTTTATTCGATTTTTCAGCTCAAAAACTATAAGAAATCTCTGAATTTGGCCTTTCATTTGCCTTCCCAGAATTTAAGGAAGTCTTCATTTCACCCAAGGTACTACATTTTGGGCGAAATCTTTCGCTAGCCGTAACTCGCTTACGAAGCAATTCCGGACCTATGTTTATATGAACTTTTTTCATTATTTTTACTAGTAGAATGAGCTGTATAAGTGTGGGGATAACTTCGTGAATCACCCTGTATTTACAAGGAAGTTAAAGGTTAAAAAGTGCTTCATTTAAGGTTAGTTACCAAGGAACGAACTCATGGTAAGTCATTTTATGTAACTCTAATACTGTGGCAACCAGGCTCTGATTTACATACGGGTCAACTGGGCATTTACCCAGATAGCCAGATTTTGAGGGACAGGAAAATAAGTTTTTTTTAACGTACGGTAATGATTCGATTTTCGATAACACTTGTTAAATCCTACCATTTAAATAAAGTAAAACAAAAAGACGTGTAATTTATCCAGGTTTGACGTAACCTGTTGCAGGCCAATCAGCTTCTAAATCTTGATTTTTGAAAACCTTTGCATAAAACAAACAATTTTCGGCAAAACTGTTTTGATTTTGTTACTATTTGTTGCACAAAATGAGATTTGTTAGCATATAGTCAAGGGAAATGTTAGCTTGTACTAACTATTGCAGCGCGCTTAAAAAACGTATGCATTAAAGCAAAAACTTTAGAAATAGATTTAAAACTCGTTTAACAATATACAGTTTACTATAACTCATGTTTTATTAACGGTAACTATAACAGCCGTATGAAACTGCAATAACCATTTATTAAATAAGAAGAAAGACAAACAGCCTGTGTTAAAGGAAGAACTTTGTTACATAAAATCTTACAGCATCAAAACGTACAATAAGTTTCCCACGTATGAGGTTCCATTCGGCTCTTTTTCAGTCGCTGCCGACAAGTGTGTTGGTGCTTCGGTTTCTATTCGGTACCTAACAGAAACCGTACAGCACCGAATACTCCCTCGAACCGAATAGGTTTCATCAGGTTTCTGCAAGGTACGAACTCATGGCCAGGGAACAGAAAGCAATCAACGCTTTTACACACGGGCGGTTCAGATTCTGTTTTAACCTGATAGCGAGTGGAACTCTATTTTTTTAAAGTTTGCTGATAAAGAAGAGCCATGAGGATCGGATGATTTCTTCAGTGCAATCTAAACCAGTGCTGACAAAACTTTAGAAAAATATAAGGATACATTTAAGACTCAGAAAGCATGGAAAGACGTTTGCATTGAAAATTTCCAGGACAATGATAACTTTGCACTAAAATAAATTGAAATCGGTAAGTATTTCAGCAACTTGCCTTTTCTTTCCATGATCACTACTGGGGTGTACGGAAGAAAACACAAAACCTAATATGATCTATATAAGAACCGTGTATGTGTGAAACAAGCCTTAGTACGCTTAAATTTGTTAGATTTAATAATATTTGGGGTAAACTGAAGGAGCAGGCGGGTAAAGATTATCTGCCCAGAGCGGTAGCTACCTAAAATCGGGCTATAACACTTCTACGCAAGTACAGCAAGCAAATGAATCAGTTTAAACTGTTGGTCTCAATTTGTAACCAAACTACTTCGCACCAGAAGAATCTGGTTAAATATAATGAACAATTTTAAAAACTAAGTGTATGGAATTCAAATTGATAACTGAAGCAATTCACAAGAAAACACAGGTCGAATGAAGCATAATTTTAAAGGCATTTCAGAGGGGCAGAGTTACTTAAAGGTTCAGTTTCTAGTCCTGTCGTTACGTATTGAGTGCAGTTTGAAACATACGTAAGGAAATACATGTTTTAGAAGTAAAATTGGTAAATACATGCCAATAGAAATTCGTTTAACGTTGTAGGATTAGTTGCAGTAAAAACACATTTTGTATTTTTGTTCAAAAAGTCCTTGGTACAATCAAAACTCATTGTAGACCTGTTTGATTGTTATTTAAAAAGACCAGGTAAGAGAACATGAGGTTTGTTAAAAAGTTAAGCAATCGGGGGTTTCCTAGCATCAGAGCTGACGGTCAAGACTTTGGATTCACGACACAATTTCTTCCGATCTTCGCCTTGAACTAGTTAATTTGTTTAATACTTTTTCCGTCAGTCAGCAATATACATGTTTTGATTTTAACTTTGTTGTTAGGGTAAAGAACGAAATTACAAAATAAAATAATAAGGCCAGCAAAATTTAAGTCTAAGGAAATGCCAAGTTTAGTAAAAAGTATCAAGTGTAAAATAATTAGTTGAAATTGTTAAAGTGAAAAGACGACTAGGAAAGTGAAATGTAGTCATTAGTTTGGATATGCAAAATTTTGGTATATATATTTCAGATTAAATTAAATATACATCTGTATGTACAAAATATGTTTAGATAAATATAATAATTAAATAACAAAACGTTTATAAAGTTTAAGGGTAGTAAATATTCAAAAGAACAACTGTTGTCATCATTTTGCAGATGTAAGTTATTTAGACGTGAATGCATGTTTATTATAATTAGAAGTATGACTTTTAAATTTATAATATCATACAAATAATCAAACGAACTGTTATAATATTTAAACCTTGTTACCCATGTAAACCTCTATCTAGAAAGTGTCAAGTTAAATTTCTCATGCATATAATAATGGGGCTGTTAGAATTGAATGGAATTAGTTAAAAATAAAATCTTATTTACAAAAATATAAGTTAACAACGATAATTTTTAGTCTTACAATATTCAATAATTTTACTGAATTAATTATAGCTCGCATTTCGTAGCTAGACATACTTGAAAATTATCTGGCACAATTACAACAAGATATTTGCAGTTGATTTATTTACGTGTAAGATGGCATACCACCACATTCCCATCGTATATATATCTCAATAGCACAATGATGACCTGAGAGTCAGAAGTCACACAGCATTATCATTCCAACCTTTGGCGAGTGCAGATCAAAAGTGAAGTGCAGTGCAGTGACCAAGTGAACAGTGAACAGTGATTGTCGTGACAAAGTGATTGTTGTGCGGTAAAGCCTCCGGGGCATTTGCCTAGTGAACCCGCGACAGTTCTAGTTTTGTTTTTCCATCTAAACACTGTGATAGTTCACCGTGTTGTGCTTGTATGTTTTTTCTCCCCCACCCCTTAATTTACTGTGATAGTTCACCTGCCCCTGTTCTAATTTTGTGATTTAGTGCTTTTAATCAGTTATCTGTTGTTACTTTGTTAATAATTTATCTTTTTCAACAAAAACAATTTTTCAATTTTGCATTTTGTTAATTACTCCTTGTCGGTTCTTAAAAGGGCCGTTTTTCGTTTCTTTCTAATTTGTTTTATTTTAAAGATATCTTCTATGCATATACTAATTTTTTGTGTTTTTATGTTTTGTACAACTTTGCCTTCATAATAATTGACATTTAATCATTTTTCAGACTTTTTGCATTTTCAATTTTCCTCATTCCTTCTATCCACTTATTAATACCAGGTCCTAGAAAGGGCCGTTCACCTTATCAAATGGATCAGATAGAACCGCTTCCTACTACTTCCATGAGCATGCCGTCCTCCAGCAGTGCTATCACTGTACCATCAGTACCTTCCATCGAGCCTATGCTCACAGATTCCAACATCCAATCCTCCTCTTCCAGCGAATGGTCAACTCAGAAAAGAAGGAAAGGAGTATCAATCTGTCAGACTCCTACTATAGCCAAAAATCGACTAAACAAAAAGAAACCCATCAATCTGGTACTCTTCCGACAGCAGTCAGGCAACAACAGTTGTCACTCAGCCAAAGACACCAAAAATTCCACCGATAGTAATCGATTCGCCCAAAGACTGGCTTAAGTTAGCCAAATTTATGCAAAACACAATTTCAACTAAATTAGACGTAAAATGCCAAGGAAAGCTTTTCAGAGTTTTTAATAAATCTGAAACAGAATTTCGTGCTATACAGAAAGTGTTAAAAGACACAAATGAGCAATTCCATACATTCAGTCTTCCTGCAGAGAAGGAATTAAAAGTCGTCCTGCGTGGTCTTCCTTACACCACAGATAACAACGAAATCAAGGAAGAACTTGAGCGACACGGTTTCGTAATCAACCACGTTACCCATCTTCTTAATAAAGAGAAACGACCTGTCAACGTTTTCTTAATTAAACTCAAGAGAGTCGGTGACTTCAAAAAGATATACGATCTTGACAACTTGTTTTATCTACGAGTTACAGTCGATGATTTTTCACCAAGACCAGGCATAGCCCAATGTTTCAACTGTCAGAGATATGGTCACAGTTCGTTCAACTGCCACCTACCAGCCCGGTGCGTCAAATGCGGACGGGTTCATGAAAAGGGAATCTGCCAGAAAATAGAAAATGATAGTCCTACATGTTGCAACTGTGGAGGACCACATACTGCCAACTACAGAAGTTGTCCTCATTATAAAAGTCTTTTACAAAGGCAAAGAGACCAAAGAAGGCTTCGTGAACCATCTATCTCAAGACACAGACCGAGGGAACGATCACCATCTCCAATTTCATCACCAGCCCAACAAGAACCATCAGTGCCATCACCATTACAACAACCATCAGCGCCACCACCACAGCAACAACAACCTCCATCAGAATCAAGCACCCCAGTACCACCACGTATCCATTCAAAAACGTATGCAACCATCACTTCAAACAGAAAAACGACCACTAAACCGTCCGTCTCCAGAAAACCTCCAAGTCAAGTCACTCACGTACAGCAAATATCATCCCAGCGTACGGATAACTCATTCAAACCTCCTCCTCCTCCTGCGCCACACGTTTCATCATCCAAAGTCGTAACAACTCCGTCTCAACATAATTTATCTCTTCCAATCACCAGCACAAACACGGCTAACTCCAACCAAATTTTCGCAAAATTCGTCCAGGACCTTATTCCAAAAATCCTTCTTGCCAAAGACGTGCAATCACTCCTCACCATAGTCCTCACGTCCATCACCTCAATACTTTTTAACAATGAATAAAAACATAACAATTGTTGCATGGAACGCCGACAGAATCATGGCAAAGAAGACAGAATTAAGAGCTTTTCTCAGTGAGTATAATGTAGATATCGCATTAATCTCGGAAACCAAGTTTCTTCCTCGACATATCTTTAAGCTTTCCGTACATAATATACAGAACAGACAGTGCACCCTCAACACATTCAGCTGCCAGCGGAAGTACAGCTATACTTGTCCACAGAAGAATTCCTCATAGACATATCCCGCTACAACTTCGAAACATTGAAGCGACGGCAATAGCTACTCATTTAAACGGAAAAGAAACGAAAATTATCTCGGCCTATAAACGCCCACAAAACAAAGTCTTCATCTCCGACCTTAACGATCTCCTAAATTCAAACGAACCCGTACTGCTTGCAGGAGACTTAAACTGTAAGCATACAAATTGGAACAGTCGTAAAAAAAATCACTGTGGAGTTCAACTTCTAAATTATGCATATACTATACCTCCAATAACTATAACAGGGCCGACAAAACCCACCTACTTTCATAGAATGAAGAATTGTGAACCTGATGTGCTCGATATAGCAATAACAAAACAATTTCCATCTTCAATACACCGTTGACGCAATAAACGCCCTCAGCTCAGACCATTATCCAATTCTAATCTCTTTACAACATATCAGATCACAGAACAACGCACTTCCACTTCGGCAAAAACGGGTAAATTGGAAAGCTTATCATTCAGACATCAATCAACAATTATATCAATTCAACCAAATAAACATAACTTCACCTTCAGAAGTAGACGAATATACAGAAATCATTCAATCCATCATCTCAGAAACCATCAACAAACACTCAACCTTCTCCAGTAATATCAAACACAAATCGAGTCTCCCAACTTACAACATGGCAGAAATTCTTGAGAAGAGAAGATTACGACGTTTATTCCAACTGACAAGATCACCTATTCACAAGCGGCTCTTAAACAACCAAAACAATTTAGTTAAAAACCTACTAACTAACTTCAACACAGACAAATGGGATGAATACCTTGAAACACTTGACATTAACGACGGCTCTGTCTGGAAAGTAACGCGTCAACTCCTTCGCACGCAAAGAATTAACCATCCTCTTCAGGGTAATCAAGGGCCTATTTACTCGCCTGAAGAAAAGGCTGAAGTTTTCGCCGATTCATTGGAAATTCAATTCTCTCCGCATGAAAACATCAATAACATTGAACACACCAAATTCATCGATCATTTTCTCAAGGACTATTTTGAAGAAGAACCTCCAAATTCAAGCGACACTCCATTTTCAGAGAAAGACATCTCAAACATCATTCACAGACTAAACCCAAGAAAAACTCCTGGACTCGATTCAATCACAGCAACAGCCATCAAAAACTCACCTCATAACCTCGTCAAAATTCTTGCATCATTATTTAACTCAATACTAGCATTTCACCACTTCACAACACCATGGAAAATATCAAAAATCATATTACTGCCGAAACAGAACAAACCGCTAAGTCAAGCTGAAAGCTATCGACCGATCTCTCTGCTACCAATCATTTCCAAAATGTTCGAACGCCTAATTCACTCACGCATCACGCCAATACTCGACGAAGTTCTAAGGCAAGAGCAATTCGGATTTCGACGTCAGCACTCCACCACTCTCCAAATTGTCAGAGTTTTAACCGCCTTAGCCGACTCGGCCAACAAGCATTTCTCAACCACAGCTGTTTTTCTCGACGTCAGCAAAGCCTTCGACCGTGTTTGGCACAATAGTCTGTTATACAAACTCACACTTACCCCTCTTCCTAAATCTTATATCGCACTTTTACATTCATATCTGTCTGGCCGCAGCTTCCACGTTTTCATTGATGGCACCCTCTCTTCATTAAGGCCTATTTCTGCCGGCGTTCCTCAAGGTTCCATTTTAGGCCCTCTTCTATACCTTATATTCACCAATGACATCCCAGTACTTCCCAACATCTCACTATCCTTATACGCCGATGACGCAATGTTCTATTACAGCTCCGCAAACAACATCTACGCCGCTAAACAAATACAGAAACAGCTTAACGAATTATCACCTTGGCTAGAAAAATGGAGAATAGCTATTAACACCAAGAAATCCGAAGCCATTTGCTTTACCAAGAAAATGAAGCCAACTAGAGCTATAACTCTAAACAACAGCGTCATTGAATGGAAGTCCTCTGTTAAATATCTCGGAGTCACTCTGGATACAAAGCTGAAAATGTGCCGCCACGTTAACAACACTCTCAATAAAGCAAGAGGAATTCGCTCCAAATTATGCCCATTAATTTCGAAACAGCAGAATCCCACTTAAAACTAAATTCACAATTTACCTTCTTTTAATCATATCAGTCCTGACCTACGCAGCTCCTGCCTGGTGGCCACTCTTATCTCCGACCAAAAGAAATCGCTTTGAAATTTTTCAACGAAAAACTCTAAGATTTATTTCCAACACTCCCTGGTTCGTCAGCACTATTGCGCTAAATAACTCATTCAAAAATATTTCCATTTCCGATTTCGTTAAATCATTATCACTCAAACTTTTTACTACTGCAGCAAACTCTAACTACCAACACATTCAAGATATAAATTCTTCAACAGGCTCTGAAGAAAAATTTATTCCACGCCCTAGAGCACTTTTGGACGATCCTCCATGAATCAAATTACGAAAATTATGAAAATAATATCCTTTCCAACATAAAAACTCCACTCAAAACAATCTAACATCCCTAAACTACAATCATACCATACAACAGTTCTATAACAAAAACGTCCCGATATTAATATTAATACTAGCAATCATTGAATTGTTTCAGGTGTTGCGGAAATATAGAGGACATCAGAACCTCGACCATACGTCTTGTCTTAATGACCTGAATCGGGTGCTGTGGAACATTCTAACAGAGGTAATGGCAAAAATAGATGCAAATATAATTCATAACATTCGGGAAAAAGTTTATTCAGTGTCTCCAGATTGGGGATTTTTATATCTGTAAAACTGAGGTGGGAAATTTTGTGGAGATTTTGGCTTATTGGGGAAAAAGTGGAGATTTCATTAAGGTATACAAAATGTATCTTGTCCCAGAATGAGCTCTGCCATCATAGACAACCCAAAGTCAGAAATTCCATTTTCCAAAAAAGAACTAAATAGTTTTAGGGTCCACTGTTTAAACCTTTACGTAGCGTGTGCGAAACAGATTTTTACTCGATTTCCTTTCAATACCGTAGTTCATAATATACGCAGTCTCCAAAACACCACAGTGAGGGAGGAAATAAGAAATCAAATCAATCTCACAAGTTGTATCAATCTCACAAGTTGTCAATCACAGGCATAAGTGTAGTGGAACTGGATAGGGAATGGAGGGTTTTAAGAAACACTGAAATGGTCACAGTGGCAGCAAAAGGTCATTGAGTTATTAGAGAAAAGTAAACAAATTATACAAAAAGGACGAAGAAGTAAAACTTAAGTTTAAACATTTTAGTTAATATAAATTATATAACTATCATTTCAAGACATTAGATTTAAAAGTAATATATATGTTGTTCAGTGTTATTGGCCTCCCCAACAAAATTACCAGGTAATTCATTTTTATAAAATATTAGGTTAGTTAGTATTTATTGAAACTAGCCTTAATTTTTTTTTATATTCCAGGTACTTTGACGGTTTAGACTGTTGCAGGGTAATTTTGTGTTAGTATTGGTGGGGAAATGTGGAGACATTTTGGATTGATTGGATGTGGGGAATTTTCATGCATCTGGTAGGGAAAAAGTAATTTTTGACCTGGAGACACTGAATTTATCACACAAGGAGGCCACAATGAACAATGTGAACACTACCTGAAGATATAACATTAATATGATTTGTCACAAAATTAGGTAATGTTTAATAAATCGTCAATTAACGTTGGTTTTGTATAAATAATAAAGACCTGCAATTGGAGGTAAGGAGTAAAACCTCGTATGAGGATTATGTTAATTATTATAACAAAATAATTTAAAAAAATTACATATACAACAGATCTTTAAATTGTAATCAAAGGGCAGATAATTTTAATCACTAAAAAGTCTAGAATTAAGTGCGTTAACCAACATTAAACGAAAGGGTGAACGCTTATTTAACCAGTATAAACATTTAACTAAGACCCCCGTTACCCGTAATGGAAATGTGGCTAATTAATCCCGTAGGGTATTATGTCTATAGAGATATTAGAGGTAGCTGGGAAAGTTGCAGCGGTTTGGAAGTAGGGCGAGATGCAATCTAGTAGCTGTAGTATTACACACACGTCACGGCTACACAAAACAAATATTTCAGTTTGTATTCAAATGTCTCGTATATAAAAAACACAATTAATTTTAAAATATTGTATTTAGAAAATGTATAATTTTTTTAGTGTTGGTAAATAATGTCGTTTCAAATTTCGTTCTAAATTATTGATTTAGCCTCTACAAGTAGTCTTTTAAACAGTCCAAACGATCAGAATAACTGAGACTTTGAATTATGTGTAGAATCGACCAAATCCCCAAATTGAATCTTACATGACACATTTTAAAGTAACCTGTCTTCCAAACTATGTCAGAATATTTTTTAAGATTAAAAGTTGGTCAGACTTACATAATCATTATACAACTTGAAATAAAATAAATTAATGGCAAAATGAATTCATGAACTTTATTTTCCTCGAAATGAAATCATCCTCTGGGTTTCAAAAGTTAAAACTACATTTATTCATCTATTTGGTGTTGACCAATGCAACCTACAAGTCGTATTGTTAGTAGGAGTCACAACTTTCATCGGGAAGAGTTCAACCAGTCCACAGATCAATCAGCCCAAACACGGCGAGGGATCAACCAGTCCAAAGAAATAAATAAAATTAAAAGGTTTGGGTTGGGAAGAGTTCAACCAGTCCACAGATCAATCAGCCCAAACACGGCGAGGGATCAACCAGTCCAAAGAAATAAATAAAATTAAAAGGTTTGGGTTAGTTGAGCTTTGGACCAATTGAACCGCTTATTTTAATAAAGGTTCAATTGGTCCAAAGTCTAAGCAACCGAATACAACGCACGGGTCAATCAGCCCAAACTAGCGTTCGGCTCAATCAGTCCAAAAGTGTAAACAAACTAATGCAACGCCCGGTTCACAACTACACTCAGCCAAATAAAGAATGACGTCCGAGTTGTTAGTCAAGTTCTTTGCATTTATATCGAAACTAAATGGATATAAATTATAAATTTGTGTTATTATTAATGTATATACAATGTTTATTCGTTTATTTTTAACATCTTTGATAAGCAACAAGTAGTTTTTTGTAAATAAAATACACATTACTTAGGCCTACTTCACTTGTTATTTTATAATCCAAATATTTCAATAATATTATTTATTTTTAACAACAACATGTGACTATCTTATCAGACATTTAAATCTGCTTTGAGAAATATATCAGATATATAATAAATAAATATGAATCTTTGATTAGGTCATTATTTTTACTATAGCCGCCTTTCTGTAGAACTTATTTTTTAGTTAATATTATTTTGTATGTAATTATTCCACTTTGCTGGATTTATAAATAACTTTATCTTAGTTCTAAGACCAATTTTAAGGTGGTGAACAAACAAAAGAGTTAGTTTTAGCAGTTTGCAAATTAGATAGTTTTGATTACCTATGTGGTTTTTACTTTCTCCCCCTATACCATAGTATATGGAGAAAGTATTGTATTCGTCAAAATTTTCGAGTTTGAGTTTTTGGTGGAAATATCCGTTTTGGGTCCCCCTGAACCTAAAAAAGTGGTTTTCGGAGTGATGTCTGTGTGTGTGTCTGTGTGTCTGTGTGTCTGTGTGTCTGTGTGTCTGTGTGTCTGTGTGGATGTTATCAGACCTAGAGCCTAAACCAGTCGTCCGATTTTGATGAAATTTGGTATGGAGGTACTAATCCACGGTATCTCCAGGCGTTTTTTTCATTTTTGTGAATTTTTTATTTTTAAGGGTAATTTTCACATAAAAACCCATAAAATAACGGAAAAATTAACTTTTCTCAAAAACGGCTCTAACGATTTTGATTAAAATTTTATAGTTTATTAGGGACCTAAAGTACTATAAACTGTAAAATTTTAATCAAAATCGTTCGAGCCGTTTTTGAGAAAAGTTGATTTTTCCATTATTTTATGGATTTTTATGGGAAAATGACTGTTAAAAATAAAAAAGTCACAATAAATTGGTAATAGTATTTTTTTATTAAGTTTCTATAATGAGGGAGAAAGTATGTGTCAGTTTCCTGATACCGTTTATTTATACAAGTAATTTAAGGAATGTAACAAATATTAACTTACATGAACGTCTTTCGTTTTGTAATATTATTTTTGATGTAGGTATTCATTCGCATTTGTAGTACTTAATTTCATTAATAAACGTTTTCGAGTAAGTTCACCTGCAATTTTCGTCGACCTAAACTAAATATCAGCTCTAAGTATTAACCCGTTTTAGCCCAAATTAATTTTTTTTTAGAAAATTCTTTTTTTTTACAGTTTTTATGTTGTTTGGTGGACAAATATAAAGCATAATACAAAATTTTTGAAAAAAAAAATACTTTAGGGGCTTAAAAATTGATGTTGCCGTATGGCAACGCTAGGCTAATATACTACCTTTGAAGAGATCATGTGTATAGTAAGAGGAAATTGTGTATAATGATCACTAAACAGGTTTATCTATAAACACACATGTATTGAAACAGTACATCAACCTTATAATATTTTATAGTAAATAACAAAAAACAATGCTTTGAAAAAACCTTCATAAATCATTTTCTTTAGTGAGTGACAGAGTGAAAATCTGAAAAAACACGGAATGCACATTCCCAAATTACACTTTTGGCACATTGTGCGTACAATAGAAGAACAGCCTTCTCCTGCGCATCGCTTTTTCTTCTTATCAGGGACACCGATTACAAGATGGTCGGTTCTATCATATCGAATATCATCCGAAACACGGTTGGAACTAAGAGATCTCTTGGAAGAGAGTGGCCTTCCAGGACCCTTACCCGGAGTCCCATATTTCCTTATGTAGTATGTGGCAAGTTCTCTCTTAAATTCAAGTTGAGGTTGGTTATCACCACTGTATCTACGAATTTGCCATGCGTTGTTGGTACAGACATCAACCAACCATGTAAGTATTGGCCAGTACCATTTCTTGCTTCTCGTTGATATTCGGTATCTGTTTACGTTCTCGTCCATTTTGTCGACGCCCCCCATAAATTTATTGTACTGACTGAATACTGCCGGTCGCTCTACAAGTATATGTTTCTTTTCTGATTGAGAATACCGTCTCACTTTAGCAATCGGTTCCACTCCATGACAGTTTGAAGCAACACTCACCACTCCATTATCAACCCATTTACATACGATTATTCCATCTTCCTTACATATAGCTGATTCGAAATAACCTCTTGGTTTTTTCTTCATCTCAGATTTTGCTAAAATAGGACAGTCCTTCCGTAGACGATCTTCTCTGATGGTCCCAACTCCACTATAAGAAATTTCTCGAAGATATTTCAATAGATATACATTGGTGAATAGATTGTCAAAATATATTCTGTATGGACAATCTTGTTTGTCTTCAGGTAATTCATCCAAAAGCTTCACTAAGGGTGCCGCAGATTTTCCAAATAATTCCTCATTGACAGAGGGTACACCCAAAGATTTACCTTGATAAACATCAAATGCTACCAAATAACCAGAAACAGTGTTGAGGCACCAGACTTTAAAACCAAACCTAATAGGTTTGCCTAGAATGTGCTGTTTGCAACCGTGACGGCCAAAATATTCAACCATGCTTTCATCGTATGAAAGGTTTTCCTCTGGTTGAAAGTGTTCTAAGCATTTCTCCTTGATTTTGTTTAGCATTGGTCTGAGTTTCCACATCTTGTCATTCATAACTAAGTTATTGTTATCAACACAATGTAGGGATCTTATGATTTGTTGAAATCTATTTCTTCTCATAGCATTAATTACGAAGTCTAGGCCCATGTCTGAATTTGAATCCCAGTAAAACCGTGTTCCTGGTAATGAATGGTATCCGGTTAGAATCAAAATGCCAAAAAAACACTTCAACTCATCTTTAGAAATATGTGGATTCTCGCCATTTTTTACTAAGGCATATCGTTCAGTTTCACAAACCAATATATCAAATAGCTCATCATCAAAGAAGAGTTCAAAAAGCTCAGATGCTGAAAAATCTCGATATTTGGAGAAGTTGGACTTGGGAAATATTTTATTGCTTGGTTCTATGTCACCTTCTACCCAAGTTTTGATAACTGGCGTCTTTTTCTTGTTTGCAACTACCTCTGCACGCTTCTCAGAAATCAAATCTTGTATTATATTATCTTTGTTTATTCTTATCGAGGTCAAAGGTGTATTTACATGTAAGCCGACATCATAGATACCTTGATCTGTGCTATCATTAGTGGGAAAAGTCCCTGGAGGAACAGTACGCTCGTCACTTCTACCTGCAGTTCTAAAGCCAGGAGCCACAGTATTAGAAGATAAATCCCACATTTCTTGATCGGCACTGCTAAGTTCAGATGAAGGTCCAGGCGCAATGGTTTCATTAGGCCTAGTTGCAGGTAAACTACTTATGACGGTGTTGTCAGGCATTCGTATTTCAGCACTAGCCATTAGTTGCCTCCCCGAAAGATTGTCAAGTAGGCCACCTTCATCTTCTCCCGCTGAATCCTCGTCAGTAAGCGCGGAAGGGTCAGGAGGTGCGATAAATAAATCAAAATTGTTAGGCATGTCTTCATCTTGACCAACGAGTAGCTCTACAGCGTCTTGCAATGTTAACCCTATCCTGAAATATAGAAAAGTAAGTGTTAACCACCAAGCGTGTTATCTAAACGCTTGGTAGTATATTAGCCTAGCGTTGCCATTTGGCAACAGCAAACATTACAAGGGTATAGCACACGTAAAAATAAAAGTGGCTCAGGGAGGAATATCTTATTATGCTTTTACACTATTTAGTAGTAAATTTATCATATAAATAAAAATGAAAAGCAATAAATAAAATAGAAAATTACTTACTCAAACTGGTACGTCATCGTGTTTTGTAACAAAATCACATACGAATGTTTCAGTGTGCACCACTAACAGGCAAACATAACCTAACTCCCAACAACGTCACTTCTCAACTCTCACATGTGTCAAGAAATAGTCAAGCAGGTTAGCCAACCCAAATCAACCCAAAACAAAAATTTACCCGCGATCAAATAAATAATGTTTTGTGTTGCCATATGGCAACGCTAGGCTAAAACGGGTTAAAAGGAAGGCCTAGTCGTATAACTAATAACGAAAACTGAAAATGTGCTAAACAACTGCGGCCTCTTGGTTATGTGTTTCCAATATTTGTCTAATGAGGTTTATTACTTTGAACGTTACACAGTCGAAATAATACGTAAACAACCGTAATATTGATTATTTGAACAAGCCTGTTGGGGACGGTTAAAACCATTGTTACTCTTTTGGGATCAAACGGCTATAACCGTCAGTACTCTTTTGGGATCACTTTCAGCTACTCCTCAACAGGTTAAAAGTCAAGCGCATGCCAGATCCACAATGTTGTTATAAAGAATATTCAGTTTTTTTTTTTCACCGCGATATGACAAAAGAGATCAATAATATTAGTTTCAAATGAGGCAATGTCAAAGCATTAGGTTACAAGAAACTCCGCTGCAGGAAGCGCTGTATTCTCCCGTTGCTTTCTCTTTTACTGGATCATTAAAAGGATTTGTAAATAACATAGTAATGTAAATTAGTTATATTTTGTTACTAACTTTTACTTTGAATTGTTTTTATTTTTTGTACTTTCTTAGTTTACTAGAATTTGTAAATTGTCTGTATTTGTAATTTTCTTTTTGAGCTGTTACTTTGATTCCTATTGTATGTTGTGAAACTTTATTTTTCATCCATCCACTCTCCTTTTTTTTAGTTTGATTACGAGTTACTAATTGTAATTCTGAATGAGGAAGGTAAGTAATGTATGTTTAAATTCTTATTTTGGTAGAAAGATTCTATTTTTACAAGACTTACAAAATCATTCAGTTCTTAAATAAGTGAAGTGAGGTTTTAAGTACCATTATGTTTCAATGATATTACTCTTATTGCAATTTTTTAAATATGTCCAGTCATTTAATGGCGATGAAAATAGTTATGTCTCAAGTAGTTTACTAAGCAGTCAATATTTTCATCTTACCATTAAAGTATTTCAACTAGTTAATTACTAAAAGTATTGTTTTCACATCATTTTATCGGAAACGTATATTTTAACCTAAGCATATAATTTATTAGTCAATGATTAGTAATCACAAAAATAACCTTTTATTATGAGCACTTCTAACAAAGTTTTTAAATAAAAGTACTAACTTCAACTATATTAAGGATAGATATTTGTATAACTGTGGATTCAATTAAAAAGTGGTGAAATATTTTTTTAAAGTCTACTACTGGTCAACAAAACCTGCTATGGAATGTTTGTACTGCAGAATTACAACTTGATATTTTAGAGAAATTAATTAACACCTGTCATGATTTAAAGAAGTAAATTTTGTATTATGTATGTACAGGTAAAATTGCTTTAAACCCATTAGTTTATCTGAAATTTCCTTGAATGATACAAAGTTGGTAATGTTAAGAAATAGATATCTCCATTTTATGTTGTTTAGTTTCATTAACAATAATGAAATCAAATGTTATCTATTCAGGAAAGACAAATAACTGGATATTTTGTATTAAATTACATTTAATACATAATATGTGGGTTATTCACAAATTAAATTTGAACAATGCAATATACAAAAGTGAATATGAAGTTAGCCGTGTGTAAGTTAACTAAATATATTTAGGACTTGTCTGTGCCTGAGTATTTAATATTGCTAGCTGTACTGGTCAAATGGAATTAATTTGTACTAAGTTTTTATGTCTTTTAATTTTATCTGTTACAATATTGATAAAGTATAATTTAACTTGCTCAACTCAATTGTATTGGTGGTCACTATTGTCAAGTTGAAGACAGTGGGATTTAAGCTGTTTGGTTCGAAGAAAATAAATACAACCTGTGAATAAATCTTTACTTAATAATAAAACATACATAAATAGGTTAATAACATATTACATTTTATATGTCCATCAAATGATCCACTCTATGCGTTAAAAACACTACCGCGGTTTCGGACGAATTTCACTCATCCATCATCAGGTGTTGGAATTATCACTAACATAAGGTCGTCAAAACATTAAAAAACTGTTACAACATTTTAACATAAACAACGTAGGCCTACTGTATACATTTAAATTAAATTAGTAAAACACTCGATATTGTCAGCAAGAACGCCGAGTAAGATTTAATATTGC
>JAGFPH010004005.1:0-14268 GCA_018207615.1 Philaenus spumarius | reverse complement strand
TGATATTTGATTATTGTTTTAACTCATTTGTTCTCACTAGTCTTGATTGTATAACTTTAAACAAGTTCATTTTTTCAAATCGAAATGAAGAGCAATCGTACATCTTTAATAATGTCTACCCTTATATCTAGTAAGTTTGTGTGTTTTGCAGGTCTCTTCGATGTGGTTTAGTCGTTTGTATAAAAACATTCAATACAAATTAAGGGCTATTTTTTACTGTATATTTATGTCACTTTCTTAAGAATATAAAGAGTTTTCCCAACTTCTTAACCGTTTTGATATGTTATACTAATGGAACGATCTGCCGTTCATTGTTACATTGAGTTGCAGGAAGTATGTCCATTTTAAGACATGGACTAAAAGTTTTTTCATTACAATGCATTCTCTTTCAAACTAAATTGGCATTTTCATTATTTAAATTTAACTTAGTCTTTTTTAAATAAGGTAACTTACAAAAACTTGAATTATTTTTCGCTCGTCCGGCTATTCTGATGCATTTTTCTAATATTTTCATTAGAATTTATAACATTATATATGTTATGTAAACTTTGAAAAATTATCCTGTCAAAAAATTTGTTGAAGGAAATAAAAAGAGAGGGTTTTAATATTCAAAACATAATTCTGATGTGTATTAATAATCTATATAGCCAATGTATTATTTTTAGAAATATTTGATGCTATTATTTACTTTATACACTTTGGTAAATATAGACTCGATAGAGTTACAAATAAAGTAATCACTTTCTAATATTTTTCCAATATATTATTTACTTAAAGCTTTCAAGAGAAAATAGATTGAAAACTTATTCAAATATTAACTTAAACATTGTTTACATAAAGCATTTTTGTTGAATACGATTGGTGGGTGTACCTTAGGACGACGCATATGTGCAAATTTGAAATCTGAATCAACAAGTTTATTTGAAACTAATGTTTAGCTTGGGGCAATGCACGAAGTTTATTCTTATATTTATTCCACTTTTATTTAACTTTGTTTGGTTACTTGGATTTGCAGAGTAAGCAAGCTTTTTGAATTTTATAAAGGTTGATTACATTCAGAGCAACTGCGAGGGTATATTACATTATTTGTCCTACATAAAACAAGTCTACTTCAATCTTTATCGAATATATACCGTGGTATACCGGTGGGAAAGTTCCATGTCCGCTGTTGGTACGAAATGAGATTTATTGGCAAATATGAAGAATTGTCTATGTCCCTTTTAATTAACTTTAATATATTTATATTTACAGAAAATTTAACGTCTTAATGTAATATTAATTAATATTTTTAATTTATTTAAGAATACGGGTTTCTCTAAATAGTGTAACTAGTAATTAATTGTAGTAATCCGCCTCATCTAATGGCGAATTAGTAACGCGACGTTACACAGCGCTCACGTGGCACGAAAGACATGCGAGACACAGTTTCTCGCATCACACGTCTCACTAATTCAGTACGATATAATTGCTTCAAAGTTTGAAATCAGCTGTTAATGGAAATATTAGAGCAAACAGCTGTTTTACCTGTATACTATCATTAATTGTCAAGTTCTGAAGATAAAAGATGAAATAAAATTTCCGGAATATGTTCTGTGCTATTTTTATGACCGATAATATGTAGAAAGGCAATTATTGAGTTACAGGTCATCTACACGAGATAATAAAATATACTTACTCCTACTGTTTCCTATACAATTTATTTATTATCAACATGATCTGAAATATGCTTGCTTCGCTCGTCAGCCCACACGGCAAGTGTACATCCGCGAGTAAATATACTAAACAAATGACCAATACAACAAAACTGTATAAATTATTTAAAGTACAGTGACACGGAGACGGTACATATGGCGAGAGGAACGTCGTACTTGAGAATTCAGAATAAATCTCTGCAAATATGCATAAGTTGCAACCAATTCTCGGTATCGTGTCTTAGCAATGTATTATTCAACATTCTATGTTACTGAAACTCCTGCAACGTGTATCTCATCTAGTGCTGTCGTGAAAGTTTTGCTTATTCTTAGCCACAACCGTTGTTATAATTGATCGGCGTCGTGTGGGGCAGTGGTGAACGTATTATGAGAGGCAGAAGGATGAGAGTTTTTGAGTGAATGACAGCGTTTTTTATACTAACAAATTAATTAATTCCTTATGCACAATATCGTGCATCGTGTATAGCAAACAGTTTAAAACAGTTCATATATCTTCTAAATAATGTTACTAAAATATTTTCAGGTTCTATTTGTTGATAACTAAAACACTTACAGTTAGTGCAAGTTATGAAAAAATACTGGTTGAAAGTTTGAAAATGCTTAACTCCTTTAAGACACAATATCAAATCCATTTAAACTTATTTTAAACTTTGTAAATCTTATCCAAAACTGTTTTACTGAACATGCTTGAAACAATTAAACCTTACTGAAAAAGGTGTCCAAATTACAAATTAACAAATTAATTTCTTTCTTATAAACAATATCGTGCAATTTGTATAACAAACACATACAAATATTTGAGTATATCTTCTAAGTGTTACCAAAATAGTTTTCAGTTTCTATTTGTTGATAACAGAAACACTTAGTGCAATTTATGGAAAAATAGTTGTTAAAAGTAAAAAAATGCTTAACTCCTTTAGTAGGCAGAGTATCAAATCCTTTCGCAGGTATTGTAAACCTTGCAAATATGGTCCAAAACTTATTTATGAAACAATTTTTAATACCAACCATTACTGCAATGGATGACCAAATGAGGTCTCAGAACAAATACTTTATTATGTCTTCACTAGATACAATACTCACTAGCTTGCAGAATTGTTGTATATTCCAAAAATATTTATTCTAAAATTTCTTATTGTATAAATTTAATTCTTAGCAATAAGGGCCAATAAATTTGTTGAATGTTTAGCTAATGGCAGAAAAGGGAATACACTTCGAAATCTGCCTGCGTATTTCAGTCGATTATTTTGGTTCATGGTGTTTCCTTCGTTTGTTGTTATCTCAGTGCGCTTTAACCTGATTTGCTACATTTTACTTATTTGTTAGTGTGTTTTTAAACTGTCTGTCAAACATTATAATCTATGGATTGAGTTCTCTGCACTTGACATTGAAACAGAATAAACAATGGTTGACGTAACGTAGTTTAGGAATTAATTAAATTTCTTTGTTATTTATGAAGCTGTTTAATTAAACTCGTAGCTTCGAATCAACAACTTGAAACTATCAATTAATCTCCTTTTGCTACTAAAACTAATTAAATACTGAACTATTTAAATTGACCTAAATACGCTTTAATTCCGATGTAACAAGATCGTTTACTAATAAAATGTTTCTAATTTTAGATTTATCAGTTAAACTAGTTTAAAAAATAGTTAACAAACTCAGTTTTAACTTAAACTCCACCATTTCAAAACTAAAATCAAATTCAACATTTAAAAAATAATGTCTTTGTCTTTACGCACATTTTGATTGAACAATAGACATTGTCAACATAATATAAAGAACCTCTAGGAGTCAAACTACATTAATTCTTTTAACACTTCATTCCTTAAGAGTGATATCTGTTTAAAACAATATAACAATAAATTGAAACAAGAATAACAAATAATTACAATCTATATATATAAAAGCGAAATATCAGTCACTCACTCACTGACTCATTCATCACGATTTCTCAAAAACTACCGAACGGATTGAAATGAAATTTGGTATGTAGCTTCCTCTAGGGCCATAGGTGCTCAATAAGAAAGGGTTTGAAAAAATTCAAAATTTTAGGGGGGGTTTGGGTTTGGGGGGATCAAAGTTGTTAAAAACGATTTTTCAAAACTACCGAACGGATTGGAATGAAATTTGGTATGTATCTTCCTCTAGGGCCATAGGTGCTTACTAAGAAAGGGTTTTAAAAAATTGGAAATTTTAGGGGGTTTGGGGGGTAAAAATTACTAAATCACGATTTCTTTAAAACTACCGAACGGATTGGAATGAAATTTCGTATGTAGCTTCCTATAGGGCCATAGGTGCTCACTAAGAAAGGGTATGAAAAATTTCGAAATTTTAGGAGGGGTTTGGGGGGATCAAAGTTACTAAAATCATAATCTCTTTTATTATTATGACAATAGTGCTTTTATTATTTAAGATATATATATATAAAAGTCAAATACCACTCACTGACTGAACACTTAAAAAGAATACAATTACGTTAAAAAGACTGAAAATGCCAACCACCACTGGCAACGTCGTACGGGTCAGCTAGTAATATATAATAACAAGAATAAGAATAAACGATTACAAAATGACGAGCTGTTATAATAAACGTTTAACACTTAATGAACTACTATCACATGCTTAAAATACAGGATAGAATAGAAAGCTTTTAGTTTGAGCCAATTACTAACTCTTAATTTAAAATTCTTTAAACCAGTTGTTCAAGCCTCCTTTGACAATTTATTAAAACGTTATATTTTTTTGTTCCATCTTCTATGTATGTAAGTATACCATTTTTGTTGTTCCAGGTATAATTATAAGACCATCCGGGAGTTTTGTCAATCTAAAATCTCTACCTATCAAGTCTTATAAATTTCACAGATGGCTATGAACTGTACAATATAGTCGGGTGTGCATTTGTTCTACCAGGTAACAGTTTCGCCTATGGATTGTCCTCAGTTTTGTCTGTATCACACACATTCTTGTATGTTCTGATTCAAGAAGTGCTCTTGAATCAATTTAAGATATGTACTACTCTTACTCTTTAGTTAAAGATATTCTGTATTGCACAAACAGACTTTTGCTGCAAGGTGTTGAGGTGCCGTTCTGTTGGGTTTCAGGTCACGCTAGGAAACAGAGAAACACTGAGTGAGGCAGATTTAGAGGTTGCCTCCTACAAGCGCCCTGTCCATCGAGCGCCATGTCCATCGAGCGCCCACTCTCGGGTTGACGAGGGTCAGAGGGGGGTTGACAGGTCTAGGAGCGTTCCAACGAGCGCCGCATTTCTGTGTCACCCCCTTCGACCACCTGTACTTGTAGTGAATTGGCACGACAAGTACCTGTACCTTCTATCGCGAGAATTGACACGATCAGTGACATCGAAAAACATTCCTTAAATATGACCCATATGCTTGTATTTAAAACCTTTCTTATAGATAATCGCAACGATATATAGTTTGTAATATTACAGTTACGTTATTTCAATAGCCGTTGTCGGATTTGTAATACTAGAACTAAAAAGATGATAAAGTTATAACAAATTATTTCCAAAAATATTCTTATACAAAATACCTACCAAATCTTTTATTTGGTATTTTACCAGGTGCTATTTACTGAATCACTGTTTCTAGTAAGTCGTAGATACCTAAATATGAAACACCTCAATTCTGTCCTAAATTAAACGGTATTTTTTGTAAGCAGTGCCATGCGTGTTATAAGCACGTGTATAAACAATTTAATATGACAGTATTAGGTCATGTCCCTCAAAAGCGGATTTAATATTTCTAAATATAACTCGAATAGTTTAAAGAAAATGTCAACTTTAATACCTCTTAAATATTCTATTAGTGGAAGAAATGTGCGAAAAGGTTCATTGTTAGCGCCTGCCAGGATTGCGTGCCCACTTATAATCAAAGGTACCTCTAAATCAAGGTGGGCCTGTTACGAATCATCGCACATGGTTTTCCAGACCTAATTTCGTGACAGGGGGGTCCAAACAAAGACCCGCGGATGCCATGAACCCGCATGATTGCTATCGCACTCGGTCTAATTGGCCTAATCCCATCAGCAAATTTGCTTCGTCATTTATAAAAAATATTTTTAATGGATATATTGTTTTGTTTATTTTTGAATTTTGTATTTTTTTTACTACTAATGTTTTTTATACTCATGATTTGTATTTTAAGATTTGTAGTGAAAATTAATTAAACATGTAGTTTGGTAGGGAGGAATGACGTACTTAGTCCAACTTCAAAATATAAGACATGGTCTTCAACATTGTGGGGACATCCCTGTCCGCTTCATACTTTGCAGTGGTCCTATGAATCCTCCCGTCCAGCTTGCAGTACTTCTTCTTTCTCTTCACCCCTTCTAGGTTTAGCTCCATCCTGTCAATCTTTTGAGGGATACGCATGCTTATATTACGTTTAATTTAGGGTTTTATAACATTTGTAGCTGATTTAAGGGGATACATATTTAGGTCTGAAGTAAATACGACAAGTACATTTAGTCGAAGGGAGTGACACAGAAATGCGGCGCTCGTTGGAAAGCTCCTAGACCTGTCAACCCCCTCGTCAACCCGAGAGTGGGCGCTCGGTGGACATGGTGCTCGTTGGACAGGGCGCTCGTAGGAGGACACCGATTTAGGTGTTAAGATAGCCACGTACGTACCTCCTATTTGTGTAGTGTGTAATGTCATCGGACTTTGTGTCCATTTTGAAACAAGACTTATTTAGAGAGTGGGTAGCGGTACAGAATAAGAAACTCTGATAGATTAAAGATACAGTCCGTTCATACCCGTCTAGAAGAAGTGGCGACATCTCGTCTACGCAGCGGCCATTCCTAACCCTTGATGCGGAATGTTACTTTGTCCATGCTATTCCGTAGAGCACCTTCTTTTGAAGTGGAAAAAATTAAAGCATATCTGTAAGAGGTTTCGCCTACCGAATTGCGTTCAGGCGAAGCTGTATGATAACACCCAGATCCAGCGGTTCTGCATTTTTTTAATGCATTGGTAATATTTAGAGATATTCCTTTTCCAGGTCTGTCTATTGTATTTTGTTAACAAGTTTTAGAAGTGTGTTTATGAAACAACTTTTCAATTTAAGAGCATCTATTAAATACTTGTGTTTTCCAGGCGATGATTACCGCTCGGGATTTTCGCTTTCAACAGAGTTATTTTAAACATCTTTTAAAAGTAAAAATTTGGAAAAAATTGGCTTCGTCAAGATTATATTGTTTATATTTTTGAAGAATATAAAAACATATTTAAGTGATCTATATTCTTCATGGGATTTCAATTTTAAAAGGGCCCAAACACTTAAAAATAATTTTTTTCAACTATTTTGAAACGGTTGGAGATACCAAAGTTAAAATACGAAATATTTTCAGCTTTGAGATCGCTTTAATTTGGTACACCTATCGAAATTTTACATTTTTTTATTTCAGAAAATTTGTGAAAAGTGGCCAAGTATCACATTATTAAAAATGTTTAGTTAGCAAAGTTTGATGAAAAGTAGGTTTCGGAGAATAAAGCCACTTATTTATAGTAAATAAAATACAGTAACCAAATGTTGTATGTTTTGGTCGCGATCTTGAAATGGGATTAAATAAGTTTAAAAGTTTTTTTTTTAATCATTTAATATTGTACCTGTGTTTAAACACAGTTTTCTGAAACCACTCTAAACGCTAAATTTTTAGGGGCAAAGGAATTTAAAAAAAGAATTTTTAGGTGTGAACTGATTGTAACTGTGCTGTAAATGATTGTTTTGCAGACTTTTGGTTTCTCACAGTCTGAGAAAACGTTGCTTCGCTCGTAAAAAAAAAACTTACTTGAAAATAAAAGACGCTTCAGGAACGATAGTTAAAAACGTCCTGGGACATTGTCAAAGAAGGAGGTTCTGAGTGTAGATTTATTCCACTTTAGTTTATGTCTCAGTCTATAAATCAAAAGCAGGATTTAGACAAGGATTGGAAGCTGTTGTGAACTTGACGTTCAAGTAAAAGCAACGTCTGACGTTTTCTTGATTAAAAAACTAGTTAAAAGGTGATTTATAATGATGGAACTTTACATTTTCATAGTAGTTTTAGTTTGAAAAGTTGAAATTATTGTATTAATTGCATATTATTTACCTTGCGACTTATTTGCAATACCTAGAGATCGGTTTGCTTGCTCTGATACTTTTTTGCCTTTATTAGTTTAACTTAAATAAAGTAAATGTGACAAGGGAAAAAGCTAAATTAGTGTAATGAAATATTATTCCAGTTGGACGGTTAAATAAACCGTGTAATTTAATGTCCTTTAAATTACGAAAAGAAAATGTGTGGCAGCCGATTTTGAACCCATCCAATATAATTTTGTAATGTTTGTATTTTAGAGAAATCAAAGTTTAATAATTCGTTTTCAGGTTAGGTGAAACATTTTGTCAAACTAGCACAGAAGTCACCCCTAATATTTGTTTTAACGAAATGAGAAGTGCTTATTACCCGTTTCACTAATTTGTGTTCATAGTATTCGGCCTGATGATGTCAACAATGTTGACGAAACAGCTGTTTTTACGATATAAGTGGTAGAATAACTTATTTTAGACGTAAGGAAAAAATAATAAATAATAGGATCTGTTGCTTATCTTATTTAATTTAAGTTAAACTAGTAAAGATCAAGGAGTTTTAGAACGGATAAGGCGATCGCCAGGCATTACAGAAACTCGGAATTCAACCGTGGACAAACATGGAATCAATATTTATTTTAGATGTTCAAAATCAGCTGCCATACATTTTATTTTTATTACTTTGTAAATAATGTAGGTTTGTATTCATTAAAACACACAGTTTATTTACATCAGACTTTAGTTTCAGAAACAACGTAAAACTTGCGGTATTCGTTACATTACATTGGCGCAGGCGCTGCATGTCTATTAAGATACAGTCTTTTTAAAACTAATAGGAAAACGTGGGTTTCCCTCAGTAAAATTACTTTTTGCAGCATTTTTTCCTGTGTAACTAGTTCTAAAGGTGCGGCGACACTGACCTGACCGGACAGTCCACACTGGCTGTTCCAGCCTAATAGTAGATGCGTCGGGAGTCATCTGTCTCCACTCTTCAATGGAACAAGGTAGTACCCAGAAGCGAGGACAAAATGTCAAATTTATGTATTTATCCTCTTCAGGCCCAAACAAAATTCAAAAGAGTTAAATTAAGATGGGTATGGTTTTAAACACTAAAAAAATAATAGAAAAACACAACTTTAAATTTTTTTATTTTTTTTTTTGTTAGAAACATGAAAAAGTGCTAAATCCTGTATAGGATACATCAAGCCTCAATTTTACTCAACTTAACACTGATACAACAAATTTACTCATTTGATTTCAATAACATTTCGTGAAATTGATTGAAACAATTTCTGTTATTGTTCAAACAAAGATAAACCTTACAAGTTGTACACTGAAACAGGCATTTGGGACGATTACATCCGGGCATTCTACATCTTGCATCTGTGCCACCAGGGAGGTGTGCCTCTCCTGTCTTGCGAAGTGCATCACATGACAATGCAATTAATTGTAGGCTTCCTCCTCTTTGACTCAATCTCGTCAAGTAATTCTATGTCGTCTTGTACACCCTCAACTTCATTTGCTGCGTTCAGTAGAAAGTATGCCAGGTCAACATTGAAGTCCAAGAGATCGAAACTATCCTTCTTACTAACCCCATGGATTTATTTCGAAGCAGTTGCGGATAGGACCTCATCTGGAGGGGGGGGGGGCAATACTTTCCAGATATGCAAAATAACTGGTAGGTTATTTAAAAAATTAAAAAATGTATACGCGAAAAAAGTTCAATTTGAATAGAAAATTCTGCTTGTCAACAATGTTTTACTTCTTAAATTCTTCATTTTTGTACTTAATGATGTCTAAAAACTTTGGTTTAGCATCGGCCTTCGTACAGAGCAATTTTGATTGTTTGGTTGAGATCTTACTCTCACTTGTATTAAATCTGTCAAAATATTACACTTTTACGATCCTCTAAAATTGGAATCCCCGACACAACTGGCAGCCAAGCAAATGAAAACGTATTATTGTATATTCTGATATTTTTACAGATTTTTTCTGATTGATTACGACAGGCTCACTTAGGGTGGCGGAGAAGCGGTGATCTGGTAAGTGACGCATGCGTATTAGGGCGTTTTTAATTAGAGTCAGTTTTAATTAGGTCAGAGGCACTTTGATCGGGATAGGTTGGTGGAGTAGTGGTAACTTGGATTCTGACGCACGCACCGTACTACTGGAAGCTTTTGCGTGAATGACAGGATTATTACATAATAGAGCGACAGTGAAACTTGCTACTTTTAACCAAACACATAGTAAAAACGACAAACACGCCAATGCGTATTGCAACCATTTAACAATGTTTTCAAACACTTCTTTATGATTGATGTTTTAACTATTTATGCAGGCAAATGTCTGAATTTCACAGGTACACATTATTACGAATACAAACAATTTAAAAACTTGAGAAGTATTTTTGCTATTGGACTTGCAGACTTGATTATAACTTCAATATTAATTTACCAATATCTAGACATTTTTGTGAAAAACTGTGTTAATTTTATTACTTCTACTTAATAACAATACAATTTGTAAACACAAATACCAAAAATATATTTTTTCATAACTTTGATTGCTCTTTACTTTGAAACGAAGCTCTAGTTTTTTGCGCTTTTTATTCTCTTTTAATAAGCTCTACAATGGTGTATTACATGATATAACTTTAAATTTAAAATTGTTACCAACCCGACCCCCTAAGCCCCAAAAATCATAGAGGGACAGATTGTCAACAAAGTTGTCCTGTTATGCAACACAAGATATATACAAAGTTATTTTTAGTAACACAAATAATGAAGAGGTTTAAAGGGACTTTATGAAAACTGTACGCATTTTGCATGCGAGTTGTATGTTAAACAATTGTTTGACTCGGGTGCCAAGAGGAACGCTAAGCCCCTTTTTTAGGTGTCTAACCTGCACTCCCGTGCGGGGAAAATACAAATCAGTAACCTTTTAGGATATTGATTTTCCTTTTAAGATACAAAACTCCATAAAGTGGTCTAGAAACAAAACTGTTAGACATATTTAAATTATAACCTTTTAATGTATGTAAAACGTAAATTGAAACTACAGGTTTGCTTTAATTGTATTAAGGAAATAAATAATAATCAAGTGAAAAATATGTGTTCCATTATAAAAGTAAAACCATTAAAATATTATGAATTTTCCTCTCTCTAATTGCTAGCAAAAAAAATAATATTTTTTGAAAAAACTGGCTTTTAGAATTAATGAACCCAACTCTGTTTTTAATACGTTCCTTGCGGCAAAGGAATGGAATAAAGAAAGTAAGGCTAATTGATTTTACAATCAAACAATTATAATTAAATATTGTAATGTTTAATTAATAGCAAAGATGTAGATAGAAAACGTTACAATGAAGTAAAGGCAATATGGAAACCTTCTACCAAATATTTTAAAATTAACCTCCCCCGGGATTATTGGTCGGAATGTAGGGAAACATGTTCTGATAACTGTAAAAAAAAGTGAAAATATTAATACATTTAAAAAACAGTAGGAGTCTGCAATGGACAAATTATTATCACTTTATTAAATTTTAAGAATGATAAATGCTTCTAGAATTTTAATTTCAGGATTAACCGGGCAATTATTAGATCAACTGATGCTTAATTCCATTTCTTTTCCATATGTTCGTTGGTATGTTCGTTTGCTTTAGGGTGTAAAAATACGTTTATATATATTTAATTAATATTCAGATTGGAGTTAAGTTATTAATTACAAAAGTCAAATTTAATTATTTTATGTGTGGTGGTTTTACCATAGTAGTTGATATATTGTATATTCTAGGTCCTTCTTCACGTCCAAAAAATGTTTACAAACAATTGTTTTAATACAATTTTAAACAATTTTATTCAAATAGCTTTTACAAAAAGAAATACTTTATACACAACTATACACATTGGAAATTAGCCATAAAAATGCCCAATTTTCTTTTATAAACTATTGCTAAATTAAAAATAGTTAACGCTAGGAAACTATTTACTGGCAAATTGTAAAGACCGTAGTCTTGGTGTGAAGACAGCATCTGTTTTGAAACAATTGCTGCTTGTCTGAAACTATAAATGACTTTATTGAAACTTTTAATGACTACATTTGGAATAGATTTTGAGTGGATCGATGGAATACTCTGGGATTGACTACGAAAGTGTGTGGTGCTTAAGAATAGAGCTTGGATTTTTTTTATATTTAGGGTGGTTCGTAAACCAGACATAAGGGACGCTTTATTCTGACCTGCGCAGGTGCAGGATCAGTGATGATCTGTTTGATGTGAGTGTATCGAGACCCTTCGGCTCAGTGTTTGACTCTATTTGTTAATTTTAGGATGAAGTCCTCGAGTGTGGGGATTTGTGCCCTTGAGAGATGGTTACGTTCGATTCGTACCATGAAGAGATTTTTTTTTTTAAGACACAGCAACGATTCAAATATAAGAACATGCCATTCCAGATGATACCATTAAGGTCCAGCGAAATTGCGACCTGACCGGAGCGGACCTATCCTGTGTTAATGAGGGTGGCAACACTGACATTAGCGTGGAGCGAATCGGACTTGCGTTGGCGACCTGATTCCGGCTGCAACCGTTTGCATTGGGTCGAAACAGGGCTCCAGTCTACCCTCTACGTCGATTGTCAACACCTCGCAACCCCCTGGCGCTCGTGGCCTGCCACAACCACAATTAATATTAATTCTAGTAATGACACCGCTCGAAAAGGGTTAAGTAATATCAACCACCCCCTTACGTAATTTTTTTAAGAAGGAAAAATTTTGGCCACCATTGCTGTTAAATGTGATTTACAATCAGGAAATAAAATAACATTTTAAAATTTGTATTTCCTATGTGTGATAACCTCTTCTGGCCCGGCATAACCAAGAGGTTACATTAATGTTTTGTCTGTACTGTATGTATGTTATGTTTCTGGGGAACTTCGAAGCAGGCGCGGATCCAGGGGGGGGGGGCAAAGGGGGAAATTGCCCCTCCCGAACTCCGAAACAAAATATTTACGTGTCTGATTACGTTGTAATTTCTAGCGGAAAAATCGACCAATAAAACAATGTTGCAGTTCCAAGTTTGTTTTTTGCGTATTGAAGTTGAATCGTTGGTTCACTGTTCTGCCGATATTTTGCGCACGTCGCGCCTTGCTTCGTTTCGGCTTAAGTAGGCTAACTTATCTAGTAAAATATCTAGTCTATGGTTTGTAATTTGTTGGTGTATTTTCGTTGTATTTTTGTTTTATATTTTATTGAGAAATAGTTTTGAACGAATATAAAACGAACTTCAAAATAACATCTTTTTTCTTTAAAAAAAACGAAAACATTAAAAGGTAAGCTTTCTCTTATGTCTCCTATTTTACAGCGAGACATTGAAATAAATGTTAACAAAATGCTTCAGCGTTATGCTGAAGGATTAAAAAGAAGACTTCAGTTGGAATGGAAGTTATTGTTTAAAGTGTTTCTAAAACTGTAACAAATCGTAATTATATTTATGCATAGAAAGTTTTTTGAATGTTTATTTTCCTAGAATGTTGCTTTAAAAATGTTATTTTTTCATTTTTTTTACTTTTAAAAGAATTATAACGGAATTAAAATCAATTTTCAAACTCATAAAAACCTAATGTTGTGCCTTTTTGCTTGAAATTAATTTAAACGTATTTTTTGTATATTGTATTTATGATGAATACATTGACAAGTATATTATTGAAGTATAATTTATTGATGTATAAATAATATAAGTTACGTCTTGAGTTGGGACGTTAGGTTTTTTTAAAAAAAAAACATGTTTACTAAAAACCTAATTTCACTATCTCGATCAATTTTAACGTCCACTTACAATTAACTTTAAAACAATAGATTTTATTTAAAAGTTACTGATATACATTTAGTTTCACAGAGCGTAAACGTAACTGTTGACAACGAGTTGTGTACACAATGGCTCCAGAATTACAACTGCTATGGATGAAAGGAGATGGGATCAATTGGTCCAAAGTTCAATCAGCCCAAATAGGCAAACGTATCAAACAGTCCAAAGCAAATTGTTGAAATTAATATACCTGGACTGGTTGAGCTTTGGACCAGTTGAACCGATATTTTAGTGAAATAATAGAGCTCAAACAGCCCAAATCACCGAACGGGCCAATTGGTCCAAAACTACGTGTACGAGTAGTGAAAGGATCAACCAGTCCAAAAGTGTAAACAAACTAATGCAACGCCCGGTTCACAACTACACTAATGACAGTATCAAGATATGGCGGTCGCATAACGTTTCACACTTAAGTAGATTTAATACAATTGTTTTAACGTAATGTATATAATTAATGTACGGTAATAATTCTTATAACTTTATAAGTTACATAATGTATAAAATTTGTTTAATGTCATAATAATATAGTTCATTGGTTAGGGTTTGCTCATTGGAAAACGTTTAAGTAAATATCACAGTTAGGCTACACTGAACACTACATTTT
>JAGFPH010004004.1:85375-122488 GCA_018207615.1 Philaenus spumarius | reverse complement strand
CTGTATGTCTGCCTGTATGTATACAAAGCTAGAGAGAAAACTATTCTAACGATTTCGAACAAATTTGGACCAAACATGTCAATTAGGCCTTTATAGATGCACGTAAAATGGTTTTGAAACATTTTGAAAAACAACCAACTTTTTGGTCTAAAAAACCAACAAAAAATCATGAAAAAAGGTTTCGAAAATTTTTCAAAAACAATCCTATTTTTGGCCCAGAAATCAATTATTATTTTTGTATAAAAAACGGCACTAACGATTTTGATAAAATTTAACTTATTTGTAGCCCTTAATGTACCATATGCAAAAAAACGCATCTTTCTAAAAATTCTCGTTTAGCTAAAAGTAATAACAATAACAGATTTTTAGTGGTTTTTCGCCAAAAAGGGGGTTGTTTTTCAACATTTTTCAAACCCTTTCTTCGTGCATCTATACAGGCTTAATTGACATGTTTGGTGCAAATTTGTTTGAAATCGATCGATTAGTTTTCTCTCTAGCTAATAATAATAATATGTATTAGGTAGGCCTACTCTACTACTTTAATACGAGTATGAAGTCACAGTGAATCTGTTTAATAATTTAAATATGTTCGTGAGAAAGTATGTGCCAGGTTCTGGTAGCGGTTATTGCCAATGGTGTGTTGAAAACTTGTTATTTTACGAATAAATTTAAACTGGGATCCTAGTTTACAATTTTACAATGTTTCATTAACTTTGAAATTTGTTTTTTTAAACACTTTCAATGAAATCTACATAATAATTTAGTTTTTAAATTTTTCATTACACATTATATTTACATTATATATTAAAATGTGTAATTTTTGCGCCAAGAGAGAATTTTAACGACCGACGCCTAACAGAAAATAGTATCTCTCAAGGGTGAAAATGACAAATTTCCCGAATTACAAATTTGATTTTTCCACAGCATAAAAATCACAATATTTTAATTACATTTTACTCAACGCTTCAGTATTAACCAACATTAATCAAGTTAAGTTTTATGGTTTTCAAAAGGTAATATTAAAATTCCAATTGTTACAATCTCGTGTTAGAATTCCTGAACGAGATATGTCGGTGAACTCTTCAAATGTCTTGGTCTCAAGAACCAGTAGAACTTGTAAAGATCCTAAAATCGTGTGTGCTTTGATTTTCATTACAATTGATTCATCAATACAACAACCTTCTGCTACAGATGTACTTTTCCAACCTCCATGGCTTTTTAATTGTATCATACTGTGTCCCACTTCAGCGAATGTTCCTAAAGCAAATCCACGTCTGAAGCCATGGTTTGTATCCACGAAGTTCATGCAGTTTTTGTATATTAAGATAATTCTTTGGGAATCTTCTAAATTGCTTCTTTTTTCAAGTACTAAATTCGTGCAAACTCTTTTAATGCATCTTATAAAAAGGCGGGTTATTGTTACTGTAAGTGGTAGAAAACTAATGAATTTTTTTAATAAATTGATAGATAAACAGTTCCGTGCTCTTAGTCATTTTACTAAGAGTAAAATGACATTATTTACATGGCCTTTACTAGTCGTCGAGTCTGCTATTTTTACTAATAACTCTGAATCTTAATCCTGAACATAATTGATATTTAGGTTAAGCAGTTCATCCCGTCGGAATGCCCTGGATATCCCAACAATAATAAAACTTTATTCAATAAATACAGGTCTATTGGTGCTTCTAGATATAAAGTTTGTACTAACTTCATTCTTTTTGAAGGTTTTGGGTGTTTGGTATGAGAATAGATGTTTTTTTCTTTTTTACTTTCTCACTATACTCTAGTATAGAGAAAGTACAGTGATCGCAAAAAAAATCGATGTTGAGATTTTTGTGAAAATATAAGTTTTGGGAAACCCAGAGTCCAAAAAAGAGGTTTTTACAAAATATCTGTCTGTATGTATACAAAGCTAGAGAGAAAACTATTCGATCGATTGCGAACAAATTTGCACCAAACATGTCAATTAGGCCAGATGGACGAAAAAAGGTTTTGAAATTTTTTGAAAAAAACAACTTTTTGGTCTAAAAAACCACTAAAAAATCTGTTATTGATTTTATTATAAAAAACTGCTCTAACGATTTTGATAAAATTTGGCTCATTTGTAGCCCTTAATGTACTCTACCACACCGCATATTTCTAAAAATTCTCGTTTAGATAATAATAACAACAGATTTTTTGGGTTTTTTGGCCAAAAGGGGGGTTGTTTTTAAAAAGTTTTCAAACCCCTTTTTTCGTACATCTAATCTATACAGGAATAATTGCCATGTTTGGTGCAAATTTGTTTGAAATCGATGGAATAGTTTTCTCTCTAGCAAATAACAATAATAATATTTACTAGTTACTCTCGTACTTTAATGTATTCCTTCTCCTACTTTAATACAATTATGAAGTCATAGTAAATCTGTTTAATAATTTGAATATGTTTGTGAGAAATTATGTGCCAGTTTCTGGTACCGTTTATTTTTAATGCAGTCAGTTTTTGATATAATATGTATGTTTACGTTATCTTTCACTCTAATGAATGTTTTTAACATGGAATAAATACTCCATAAAGTAGCTGGATTGATAGCTTTTGACTTTTCTACTAAACAAGTAACTAAAACATTTTCTTATATTTTCCCTGCCTTGTAAACTGTAATGTTTTTAATATGTTTTTCTCGATTTTGTAGGAAGTAAGATTAGTTTCGCCCCATTCGCCCCATTACAAGCATGTTTTGCACAAGGTGGTATATTTGGAATGTCCAATTCTTACTGTCAATTCCATCTCGAAATAACTTAAAACAACTAACATCGTTTACTTTAACTAGTAAATTGAGGTTACGAGAGGAATTGCACGAGTTTATTATCATAGTTGCCAACTATTAATTATTATTTCATAATGTATTATTACTAGGCCCTTACTATCTATTATACTTCATGCCTGGGATTTAAAATAGCAAAAGGGACTAAATCAACCGTTTAGGCCAAGTTTAGAAGGAAGATGTGTTGTTTTACAAATAGGAACAAAAGTATTATTCTTTTTTTTTCTTGAGTGTGTTTTTAAAACTAGGTGCATGTCTGAGAAGTGACTATCAGATTTCCCATTGTTGAATCAAATTCAACATTTAATTAGATATAGTCTAGGAATTTTAAATATTAATGTCGCAGTAAAAGTAAAATTAATAATTATTTGTGAAACACAAAAACTAGGCCAACTGTACAGCAATTTTGTTTTAACTATGTAGCACATTCATTTGACTTTCAAATAATATCATTATTACATTTTACCGACAAATTAATTGTAGGCCTACTTACACCATATCTCAATATCATTCTTGTTAATTTTATAAGAATACATTTTGCAATATGGTGCTCAAAAAACTCTAAAATATGGAATTGTAAACTATAAATTGGATTTACTTTAAGGAATTCGATCCTTTTTTGGAATCACCTATTATTTCTAAACCAGTGTATAAAATATGGCAAATAATAAAAACTCTTCATTAAAAAAAGTATTTAAGTTGTTTTAAAAAAAATATGGCTCCTTATGGTAGCAAAAGTAAAATAATTTTTGATGTCCCCAATCCGACTATGGATTCAGGTAGTACTTATATTCTTTACAGTAGATAGATTTCAAAATAGTCAATCTAATAGTTTTGCTTGCTCTTTGGCCGGTATTCAGCCAATAACTTTATTATCTGGATAGGTAAACTTTTGAATATGCCTTTCTGTATTGCGTATGAATGTGTGTATATATCTACATAAATGTAAGAAGGCTAAGTTAAAATAATGATTGTTGAAATATTGGGAAATACATACAGGGTAGTTATGAAGTCACCCCCCCCCCCCCCCCCCACTTTAACTTTTGTGTTTTTTAAAACAAACAAATATCCTTTGGGGAACGATACTAACTTAACAAAAAGTATTTTTTAAAGCAATCGGAAATTTTAAGTGTCCCCTAAAAGTGGGGGATTTTGGGGGCAACTCAAAATTTTTAAATGGAAGTATGGTCATGTGATACCTCATTTTAAAGGTATATTTAAGACTAGGAAAATGACATAAAGAAAATAAAAATGTCACCACCCACCCAAAACAAAATGGTGGCCTTAAACGTGTTGAAATAAATCGACATAAAGTTGCTAATATATCAAAAAGGAGGAGTTTTTAGAAAACACTTCAAGAGACAAAAAATGTTTATTTCAAAGTGCTTGGCCTAAACAATTGCTTCCAAATCGATTTCATAAATGTTATTTTTTACAAAATTTTCTAAGATGGAGGAGTAAAAATAAAATGTACGAAATCGATTTGGAACCAATTTTTTAGGTCAAGCACTTTGAAATAAACATTTTTTTAGTATCGTTCCCCAAAGGATATTTGTTTGTTTTAACAAACACAAAAGTTAAAAAGGGGGTAAGTAACTTTATAACCACCCTGTATATGGTTGCTATTTGTATTTCATTGCATTTTCCGCTGAATGTAAGCACTAATTTAAAGTCCTTCAAAACAGGTATTGCCTTAGAAGCCCTCTATGTTTACAAAGTATATTATACTTTTACCATGTTCTACTTCGTTAAGTCGTATTTTTTGTTAATTTTAACACGATTAATTTTACTTTTGTTACAAATTAAATCAAAGTTAAATCATGTTTAATCTGACAAGAGTTCACATTACTTTAGAGCATGCAGAACACACGTAACTTTAATAATGGCAGCTTCCTTACACTAACAAACTGTACGATTTCCAGCAATGATATAGTATTGCACTTGATCGTGCATTCCACTTAGATCATCAATTATTTTACGCGACACGATGTTGATTTCTACACACGGGTGAAATATTGCAATTCGTAGTTTTGACACTGAAAACTAACTATGTGAAAACCGGTTCCTCTTATCAATATAGTAGCTGCTTCGCTCTGACTTAAGTCTATACATTTTATTACGCATACTTCTTCTTCTAAACAAGAATTATTTCGAAAAAATACGCAATAATTCTCACTGAATATTACTTATTCGTAATTCGTTTTAACCAAAACAAGTATTTTTTCCTTTGTATGCGTAGCCTAGGTTTTCAAAATCATTGTGTATTCCTACTTCCAGCCTTTTCTGTGACTACTAGGATTAAACAAATATACAAAGTTAAAAATATACAATTAGATATTATTAGAACATGCTTATATTACCTTCACTTCTAAAAATTCTTGTAAGGGAGTTTCATCCATTTCTAGTTAACCAATAGACATCAAATTTGTTTCACTTACATAACTCCAAAGTCAAAAGATGTGTCTGGTGATGAACGTAAAAAAAAGAGATGAAGGCTGTAATATGGTGGATGAGTGTTGAAATAAAGGCGTTGATTAGGCAATTTGGTTGCAGGTAAATTTTTGCCTAATTTAAAATGAAAGGGGCTAAATGAGTAATATGACTAAACATTCCATTATTAAAATGTATTTTTGAAACTATAAACTCACACTAGTCACCGTCAATTCATTGTTGAATTCGGCTATGGGTTTACGTATATAGTGCTGCAACAATAATTTTACTCAAAAATAATACGTATATGGAAATTTTAAATGAGTTAGTTTATTTTTTAAACTATTTATTTAATAAAAAACAATATTAGTTTTTCCTCTATTTCCCCATCGTCTTGGACTTTAACGATTAATTCAAGGAAAGTAAAACTTTAAAATTAATAACATAATTCCATAAATTACAAACACTGTAAAATATAAATAATCCTACATATTTAACACTAAAAAAATCCCATAAACAATCCTTATGTTACTTTTTAAAGACTATGTCACCACGATCTTCACTGATACGATTTTATAATGAAAAGTATTTTATATTTAGGACTTTTTTTAGGTTACCAACATTTTTGCTGTTGCAAATTATTAAATCATTATAGTACATGAGGAAAAGCAAATTTACTAACAAATTTAAGTCGATAGCTTTAAAAAATTGTCAAAATAAATACAAATTCTAAACAATAAGATTATTTCATAGAGGGACCTAAAATGGAAATAGCACAAAAAACAGGGGTAACGAAATGTCTGGTTATTACTATAGTTTTGATAAATGGAGAAAGAATGTAGCACTTAAAACTAACATGAAAGGGTGGGAGTGAAATTGTGTGTTGAGTTCAGTGAAATTGATACTTTCTGCATACACTTTGAAAATAAAGGCAATGTTTTGCGACAGATTGGATAACAGGAAACACTAGGTATATAAGTTTACCGTCGTTCTTCTATTATAGATCCACCACAGTTAAGAAGGTTCACAGCTTTAATAGTACGACTTTTGACAAGTTACTGCTGCATAAACATCTCAACGGATTCCGTTTTATCTTCCCGCTTGGTAAACTCTTTTTATAACCAGAAATTAAAACCTTACAGTTATAATGCTGCCTGAGAACAAATTGAGTTTCTCTCAGCTGATTGGTTCCAGACAACAGGTGTTTATTGCGGGTAATACCAGGCGGGAAGTAATCAGAGATTATTAGCTTAGTTCAAAACACGTGCTGAAAGGATCAGATTGGTGTTGTTAATCTGTGTTCGTGTTGGATGAGGACAGTAGTGGTTAAAAGTCATTGTTTAGCCAGCATACTAGGAAAATATTTAAACGACAAGCTAGACATAGAAGGAAATAAACGGTACCAGATAACTGCCACATACTTTCTCCCAGTTAAAACTTTATACCTTGCCAATAGTAGCATAGGAGATGGTTATTGAGAATTGCAAAAGTAGGAAACTGTTACAATGGAAAATATTAGATGCATGTAACACACATCCATATTATATTATTATTATTATTTAAACTATGCGATCGATTTCGAACAAATTTACTCGAAACATGTCAATTCGACCTGTATAGATGCGCGAAAAAAGGTTTTGAAAAATATTGAAAAACAACCTCCTTTTTGGCCAAACCCCCCCGAAAATCAGTTATTATTACCTAAACGAGAATTTTTAGAAATATGCAGTTTTTTGCATATGGTAGGTTACATTAAGGACTACAAATAAGTCAAATTTTATCAAAATCGTTAGAGCCGTTTTTGAGAAATTTGGATTTTTCTCGTTTTTTTTTACCATTTTTGGGGGGAAACCCCCTTAAAAATCTAAAATTTGAAAAAAATGAAAAAACCTCCTGGAAATATTCTAGAACTACACCTACATACCAAATTTCTTCAAAATCGGACGGTTGGTATGGTCTCCAGCTCTGTACACATCCTTACAGACACACGGACAGACATCACCAAAAAGACACTTTTTTGGGATCAGGGAGCACCAAAACAAATATTTCCACTAGAAATATTTTTGGGTTCAGGGAGCACCAACACAGGTAATTCCACTAAACATTTTTTGGGGGTTCAGGGAGCACCAAAACAGATAATTCCACTAAAAATTAAAATTCAAACATTTACTACGTATAGGGTGGAGAAAGTAAAAGGTGTGAAAATGTTTTTAAAATTTTTGTTACAAAAATGTCAAAGACGACAATATTTCAAACTATATAGTAAAATTTCAATTTATTGATAAAAAACTATCTCAACTCTATGATTCACAATTCCCTAACCCATAAATAACAGAATAGTTAACGCTATAAGCAGATATCCGCTAATGAATACGTCCTGCAGATAATCATCCGTTGAAGGATATTGCTAATTACCACATGTCATCATAAATCCTTAACCTTTATACGATCTTACTCCTGATATCCTGAAGTGAAGTAATGGGCAAAGCAAAGTATAAGGTGCTGGGTGTTACTTCCATCTTACTATCTAGTCCGTGCAGAATATATGCTCATATGAACTGAACACCATGTAAAAACAAAGCCTGTATTAATAAAAATCAAATTTTTATAGGTGTGGCTTATATTTAAACACTTTTGAAATCTATTTTTATTATATTTTTTGCATTATATATTCGATATGTTTGTAAATATTCGAAGTCTGACAGTACGGAACACTTGCCCGAGATACAATTGAACTTCTGCAGTTCCATTTCTAGAAAATATTTAATGAAATATCACTTATTATGAAAGTCTTCACTAACATTCATTTTAAATTAAATGAAGAGACATGGTGGATTTAAACATATTTCCAACATATTGTACTTTGTACAATTTTTAGGTCATTAAACATTTTCAAGTTAGTTTTCATTGACGCATTGGTTAGTCATTCGTCTAACCTACTCTATATTTATTATGGAATATAACCTTTCTTCCTCATTACGAGTTACCTACAATTATGTGGGGATAATTAAACAAATATATGAGTTATGTCTTTTGCATTTTACTTTCTCACTATACTATAGTATAGAGAAATTATAGTGATCGCAAAAAAAATCTATGTTGAGATTTTTGTGGCAATATCCGTTTTGGGATCCCCTGAGTCCAAAAAAGTGGTTTTTACAAAATGTCTGTCTGTCTGTATACAAAGCTAGAGCGAAAACTAATCGATCGATTTCGAACAAATTTGCACCAGACATGTCATTTAGGCCTGTATAGATGCATGAAAAACGGTTTTGAAAAAGTTTGAAAAACAACCCCCATTTTGGACAAAACACCAACAAAAAATCAGTTATTTTTTTATAAAAAAAAGCTCAAACGATTTTGATCAAATTTGGCTTATTTGTAGCCCTTAATGTACCCTACCATATGCAGAAAACCACATCTTTATAAAAATTCTCGTTTAGCTAATAATAATAACTGATTTTTGGGGATTGTTTGACCAAAAAGGGTGTTGTTTCTCAACATTTTCGCCCTTAAATACGCCCTTGGTAGAGTCTAAGTGTAAATTTTTTTATAGTAATAACTTCGAAGGGAAAATCGTGGGGCAACAAATCGTTACAGTTAGAACTCAGATTTGAGCTGAATCCACCTTGTTCGTTCATTTAAATGTCAAAAATTAGAACGGTAAACAGAATAAAACTTGCTTAAAGGATTTAGGGCAAAAAGGTAAATAGCAAAGGTCAAATAAAACAAAACTTTTTCCCGGTGATGTGAACATTTACCGATTAAGCCTGAATAATTGTTAAGCTTGGTAAAGACTATAATTAATACCATTCAATCTTTCAATTTAAAGAAATAATACAGACTTAATTAAACTGTACAGATTAGCAGACATAATAATAGCATTCGACACATGTTCCACCGCAGTCATATCTGATGTCTGTATACAACAGACAAGCGTGTCGGATATTTGCACGTGTCCATCAGATAGTCTCGGCATAACACGTGACTATCCGATCCCAGAGTCTTATAAATTTATTACTTCATTTAACTACAAACAGGAAATTACAAACTGATCTAGTATATTTGATACGTAACCTTCTAAAGTACTTACATTTTAGTGTTCAGGTTTAATTGATGTGAGAAATATTCAAGGTGGATTTAAATTGCTCATCGATGCTTGTTTAGATTCAATCGTAGATTGTTATGATGTAATTACATTGTAATCGTTGGTTAGTTACCTCTTGAGCTTTTACCACCCAAAAACAAGCGTGAAAGCTTTTACCACTTCATAAGAGAAAGGGTGAAGTGTATATATTTTAGAGACATGGCGTTGCATCTTGTAAAGCAAAATACATTATGGTAATAAACTACTTCGAGAACTCCAAGAAATTTCAGTTTGACTTGTACAAATACCTATTTTTAAGTAAATCAACTCCTATAAAAGCGAGTGTACGTACGTACGTGAGTAATAATATAATATAGATTATACTTGGGGTTATGTTTACAACTTCAATCAATATAAGTCTTGTGAAGTTGATTTTCTTAAAATATGAGTTAAAAAACTAAAGTAGGATATAAGATTTGCTTTGAGGTTATAAAATAAATATAAAAACAACATTTTATTGTCAATGTATTCATTTATACAAGTTTAAAGAAGATAATATGTAGACATTCGTTTAACTTCGGAAACATTCGTACACCTTCGTATAACATATAAACATATTCGATTATTAATTTCTTCATTATAATATTAATAACTTTTAAATCATTTGATCTATCAATATGAAATTAGAAAGCAATTAAAAGGTAATATTTTTATCTTTATTTAGATATACAGGGTGTTTGCAAAGTCTGGGAACAGGTTAATATCTCAAAATGTACGAGTCTTTTGAGATAGAAATAAAATCAGTTATTCACAACCATAAAAGAACCACCTTTTGGTGAGTTTTACATTTTTGTCCGCCATCTTGGAATGAACTTCATTTTTTTTTAATGGGAAAGTGGTCATGTGATACATCATTTCGTATAATTTCAAGAGAAAACCAACGGTGAAATTTACACATCCTTATCACGATTTCGTCGTTTTTGACCGCTATTTTTAATCGGTTAAAGATATGAATGTGCAAATTTCACCGTTGGTTTTCTCTTGAAATTCTACATCGAAATGATATATCACATGACCACCTTCCCATTAAAAAAAATTAAGTTCACTCCAATATGGCGGATCCAAGATGGCGGACAAAAATTTCAAACTCACCAAAAAGTGGTTCTTTTATGGTTGTGAATAACTGCTTTTACTTCTATCTCATAAGACTCGTACATTTTGAGATATGAACCTGTTCCCAGACTTTTCAAACACCCTGTATAATAATGAATATAAATACAAAATTTTAACAAATAGGCGTACAGTTTTATAATCATTACAATTGTACACATTTACCGAGTTAAAAATTCCTGTCAGCACAGGTTTTTAAACCTGGTTTTAGAATAAACCTTTTGTTTTTATATAGTTTTTTTATTATGTATTTCTAAAGTATATCTAATTAATCTGTTTGTGATTTTTCACGATGCTTACTAGTCTTGGAATAATTATTAGTTCAAGAGCATGGTAGTAAACAAAATTAAATATGCACTTTGTGGTCTCAAGTATATATAGCTGCTATCACCAGACACCCTGTATGCAACGACGAAAATATATTCTAAGAACATATATTTTCAAAAAAATATTTTAACAACTATTTTTTATAAATAACTATTGAGCTTGATTTGTGAGAAAGTAACTAGATAAAATAAAACCTGAACACAAAATCTCACGACAAATACGTTTACTAACTTCAAACGCGTTTCAACGACAATTTCGCCATCCTCAGTGATGCACGGACTACAATAATCTTACTACTATAACTAAGTTATAGTTCGATTACTGTAGCCCGTTCACCATTGAGGATGGCGACATTGTCGTTGAAACGCGTTTGAAGTTAGTAAACGTACTTGTTGTGAGATTTTGTGTTCAGGTTTCATTTTATCTAACTATTTTTGATCTAAGCTTTAAAGCTTTCTTTTATAAATCTGTTTATACCAGACTAGAACCTATGGTCCATAAGAGCACACACTGATGATTTCTTTCCTACCTCATGCTCCAGAAGGAGGAGGTTTTCAACGAACTCTGGAGCTGTAGGTTAACCATGGGTTGAATAAAATTATACGAATGAGAGTCTGATCTCCTGACCTCAAAACTTTTAACTCAAAACCTAGCACATTTAGGTATTTTTGTTTAACAAGTATAGGTTTCTAAATGCGTTATATTTTAAAATAGTTATCTCCACATTTCCTTGCTTCGCGTTAGTTATAATGACTCTTAAACAGTAATTTATTTGATAAACCGTGATGTCGTAGATTTTGGTATTTAAACTAGGGTATCATGTTTTTAGAGACTACCATTTCCATTTATTGCCCAATGTCTTTAGAGTATAATTTCATGTTTAAAACTACGAACTATGAAAACGATTAATCCGATTCCAAAAGACCATAACTTTAACAAACAATAATTGGAACTTAAAAAAAATGTATATATAATGTTTTATTTGCAGTTTTCACAAATCCTCAACATGTCTTGCTCTGGGTGTACGGCATGCTCATTTTAGTTATTCTATGATTTAGGAAACATTGCTTTTATTACTGCAATTCTGTTTTTGCTACAAGATTTTACAGTTATTAAAAGAGAGTACGTACATTTTTCAACCCGCCAGCGCCACTAGTAAATCCTCACACACACAGTTTGGATTCCTTCGCGGTAGCTCAGATCGTAAAGAAATTATTGAACTTGTAAAGTTATCTACATGGTAGTAACTTACAGGAAAAGTTAAATCTGCGACATTTTTAGACATGATATAGACTATCAGTAGTTGTTGTTTATTTTTAAGTAAAAGGACGAACTGTAAACAGTTTTTAAGACAAACAGCGCAAAAACATTGATTTTTGGTTTGGAGAGTTTCTGACGTGCTTGACTACTGTAATTCACATATTATTCTGCTCATGTGAATGCTCACTTTTCCCTTATATGAGAAAATCCCCCGACACTGAGGACTAAGAGGAAAAGAATACCATCTTGACATAGATTGAAAGGGTACTTGTTGTACATTGAACTTAGTAGCAATCAACTTATAATGGTCTGTTCCATCAATCTAATATTCCAATGTTGTGTGGTTTGTTTCTTAGTAATGTACGGATGTGAAGTTCCAAGTTGACCCACACACAAACACATTTTTAAATTGTAGATTTCACGCAAACCAGAAGAAGCAACATCAAAAAGCAGAACCTTTTGGTTTAAAGCATTATTTAAATACATTTATTTCAATGTTTTGTGTTGTAATTTCAAAGTCATGAAATGCTTTTAAAACTAAATTTAATTATTTTGTAGTCTTTAACTTTAGTTTTTTAATGGTTTTCTAAAAACGTATCTTCAGAACAATTTTATAATATTGAATGTTGTTCTTGTCTAAGTCTTACGTTTAGTTTTCAAAACTTATAGATTTTGTCAATCAATTTTCAAATGCATTTTGTTTTACTGTTTTTTTTTTTTAAGAAACTGTTGTTAGATGTTTTCAGTTCCAGTATAACAATTGCTTTTATAATTGAACCCAACCCTTCAAGTTGAACACAATTAGTATTAGTACCATATCCAGCAATTAAAAACGCAAGCCGTTAGCGATACAATGAAATTGCCATCCAGAACACACTTCCAAGACAGACAATAACTCGTTTCTTGTTAGTGTTAAAAGACTCGTTATCGAATCGATACATCAATTGTATATATTACGATTAAAATGTATTTAATTGAACTGCCTCGCCGTCTACGTGCGTTGAAATACGATCACGCGTGTGTGCGTGTAAGTGCGTGAAGAACGGTAACGTGACTATTAGTGTTTGATTCCGATAGAAAACAGAACCGTTTATCGGATCTTGGAAGCGAACTGTTTATTTCGATCACGCAGATGAACCGCTGATGTGAGTTGAGCGAATTCCAAAAATTAAATTTATATGTTTTAGCGTGTTCAACCAACTGTTTGGGGAATTGGAACGGTCACGAAAGCGCTGAATAGTTGCCTGATAGTACGGAATATATTAGTAGAATTTTATTGGTTTGTACCTCAATATTCAACCGCTGCTTGCTTTATTCCGTTTTGCTAAGTTTGCTCATCGACCTTTACGGCATCAGATCAGAAGAGTGTGCACGGAAAGACCCCCCTCTTAAATTTGAATCGGGTACTATTATAAGTATTTTACGTTTTGATCGATTTTGGGGAACCACGTAAGTTATAAGATAGTGTAAAAACACAAATTGTGCAGAATACTCGCCTATATTTATTTTAGATAATACTCCAAAAATGTTCATCCTAGTGTATGGAAAAATATTTTTTTTTTAAATTAACTTGTTTCTGCTTGTAGATTTTTTTTTTCTTTTTGCTAACGAACTAAAATAAACTTGTTTGTGCGACTTAGAAAACCAACGTGTGTACCAAATGTCGACCAAATCGGACTTAAAATGCGATTATAGTACGAACACTTAAATATATATAAGTCACTGCAATCTTTCCTGTGGAAATTCCGATAATAGAAACCGCTTGCTATAAAAATTTATATTTTTGTATTGAACAGCATTTTGTAGGGTTACGAGTTTTCCAGGGGTGGAAACGTCAACTATAGTAGAAAACTTAGTAAGTAGACTCCTTTAATGTTAAAGAAATCTACATACATTATATGAAACATGCCAATATATCCCCAGGATTAACAGATACAAATTTTCAAAAGATATCGTATTTTCAAGATTTATAGCTATTAATCGAAACTCCCATAATGTTTATTGTTATTTATGAAAAGGCATGCAAAGAAATTTACTAATGGTACGGTCAGTCACTGTAGATTATCTTGATAATGTTTTAAGTTTTCATTTTGAAAGTTTGTATAATCATAGAACTTGCTTTTTCTCAACTAGTTGGGCAGTTAAAATTGAAGAAAAATATTTTATTAGGAGGGGGACAAAGGAGAACAAAAAAACCTTATATAGTCAACTGGCATATCGTTTAGTAGGTCTTATTCAAAACACTACCACCTTTTTATCTTAAAAAGTATGGCCCACATTTACCTCTTCCGAATACAACGACACGTGTTTAATAGTTACCAAAGTGGAAGAAATTATAGGATGAAATAAAACAAAGTCTATGACTTTCACATTGTTTGTAGAAATAACCAAATTTCTATTAAAAAATTAAGGAACAGGTCTGCAAGGGACGAAAGAAAATCTTTGAGATTGGTTAGTTAAATTTTAGCGAATGCTGCAATAGCCTACGTATAATTTATCCAAATTTGAGATGCGATTGATTGAATGATACAAATGCATGCTTATTCGAAGGTTTTAAATCTGATGGAACTTAAAAGATGCGCGGGGGTGGAAAACACAATGACAAGATGAGTCAAGAATGGTACCCCTACGATGCCGTGGGATTGGGTGGGTTGGATTGAACTTGCTATTACTCGATTCCTAATTGCTACTTGAATAATTTGAAATTGTTTGTTCACACTGTTTATAGGCGTACATAAATGGATTATATTTGAAGAATTAGTAATAAATGTTTGTTGCACCAAATATAAGGTACAGAAATCATAACTGATATTTTATAATAATGGGTAATTAATTTCCTTTCTTCAACCTTCCAGCACTCTAAAATATATCCTATCGGATTACCGGTTTCGGTGGGTCATGACACCATCATCAGATTAACCTCAAAAAATATTCATTCCACTATTGTGGAACACGTCGTGCACATTTATCATAAAACATTCAAAAACCACAAAAAATTAAAAAAAAAATAAATATATACACTGTTTCAAAACTCAACTTCACGTATAACATAAATTCTCCGTTACACATGTCATTTCATGTGCATGCCCTCCATGAAATGACATGTGTAACGGAGTCCTCATGTGATATGTGAAGTTGATGTTTGAAGCAGTGTATATGTATTTTTTTTTTTTTTTTTGTTCAAGTGTTTGTGATTTTTTAATGTTTTATGCTAAATGTGTATAGTTTGTTACGACTTGTTCCACAACAGTGGAATGAATACTTTTTGAAGTCGATCTGATGGTGGCATGACCCACCGAAACAGGTAATAGAAAAGGATATATTTTAGAGTGTTCGACGGTTGAAATAAGGTAATTAATTACCCATTATTATAGTATTGCATTCTTGAAAGCTAAAAACATAATGTTTAATATTTTATAGTTAACTCGTTTATAACAAACGCTTTAACTTATGAAGTTATGAAATCCATTGTCACTGAGCATCAAACTGCATATTAGATAAAAAAATACTGCTATACATAACTCTTGGTGCTCAAGTCAAACTTACCCTTGATCAGTATTTAGAAATACGCAATTAGAATCTTATCCACCGAAGACCAAATTTTGAGGTCCCGTACCTCTTAAAAAGTCCGTCCATGATCACTCGTTTGTGCAGACATTTCTTTAAAACTGAGATTGTTATCAAGCTAAACATGTTAAACTACGAAATCCATACATCCAAAAGTTCAACATACAAAATAGTAAGTATATGAATTTAGGGGGCTACAGAATGTAATAAATTATAGTGTCATGCATGGCATAACATTCATAATGTCTGAATTCAAAACTTTCCAACGGATTAAGATCTGTAATTTTTCAGTTACTCTAACAGCTGCTCCAAACCCCATCAATTTCCAAAAGCAGTAGGCCTAAAGCTGTACTTTCTATACATAAAATTAGGGGAAACTTCTGCGTGATCCGCACGCCAACCCTATTGTCATACACATAATTATGTTATGTTTTCTTTATAATAAAGGTATAGGATTAATAATAACCCCAAAGCTAGGATGGTAGAAAATGTTAACTGTCCAAATCACATTATTTCGTACATTTTATTACAGCAGTTATAATAAAGGTTAAAAGAACCAGCAAGGCTCAGGTCTACACTTTAATAAAAACCTAACCTAAAAGATAGAATTACAAGTAATTGCTTCAAAGTTTGAAATCGGCTGTTAATGGAAATATTAAAGCAAACAGCTATTTTACCTGTTATTTTATTCAATTGGTTGCTATGGTGATAAATGTAAATACATTCAAGAAATATGTATTGGTTCATCAGTCTAGGCCTAACCTAAGAATTTTTCCGACTAAATTTACAAATATTGAAATAAAAAATGTTTTTATCCAAATGAATTATAGCCTATTTTACTCAGGGATAGTGAAGCTTTTTATTAGTAAAACTATTTTTTCAATCGGTTCAGTAGTTCTACAGATTACTCCCTACATACAAACAAATTTTACCTCTTTATAATAACAGTATAGACAATTGTTGCTAGGAATACACTTACATATAAAGCCACCCCATAGCTGTCGTAAATATTAACAATGTTTTCTCTGCAAATCATAGTAAACGATAGTTTTGTCGAGCTTTGTTTCAATATGCCTTAGTTTTAACTGTAATAAATTTGAATATAACTATTGGCACTGGGGTTGTTTCCATGTGTTATTCGGACTTATTCCCCTTACCGATCTTTTCTAGTCCTAAGCACTCAAAGTGAGAACTAAAGAAAAATCTTGGAATTTTTTTAACTCAAACAAACTGACAGTAACCTGGTATCTTAGAATAATAGTAGCGGGAGGAGTAGCGCACATAATCCAAATGACAGTAACTCGGGTGAACAAAGTGTTTAAAGATTCCATCAGTAGCCATCTCGGGTGACCATGCTATTCCTGTGACACGATGGTTTAATAATTTGTTGTTTATTACTATTTTTGTAAACACCGACGAAAACTTATTTAAGATTAATAAAGTTATTCTTATGTAAAATAGTAAAACCATTTAAAAACGTTTCCTCAGTTAAAAAACCAATGTTTCAGACTAATACTTCACCAAAAATGCTATAAAGTATGTGTACAAGTGATTTGTAAAATGGAAATTATTTTCCACGTGAATTACTTAGAAGATATGTAGAATTTACTTAGTTGTACCTCGTGGAATTTACAAACCGATTATGAAAAATATTCAAAAATAAATATCCTACCAATGAGTTTCATCTTGTATCTCAATTAATTTGACCATCAATAGTCCTACTGGTACAGAACTTTCAATAACTCTTAATACAGAAAAAAAATTAAGTTTGAAATAAATCATACATTAGATTTTGCGCTTGTTAACTAGTTTTAGTCTTGATATCTGCATTTAAGTGGCCCTATGCAGTTAAAAAAATTTGGAAAATGGTTGACCCTAAAGGCCATCAATTTAACTTCCCTCTCAGTTTAATTACAACAAACACTATTTTTGGAAATTTTAAACTGCCATAAATTTTGAATGAATCAACCGATTTTTATGCGATTTGCGGCAATCGATGCAGTTTTTTAAGTCCATGAAAAGAATCAACAACAAAAATTTTTCAGATGAAAAATTTCGGAGAAATTGAGGAAAAACACTTTTTTTTATTTTCTTTCGTTTACGATATCTCGCGAATGAATCAACCGATTTTTATGCGATTTGCGGCAATCGATGCAGTTTTTCGAGTCCATTGAAAGAATTAACAACAAAAATTTTTCTGATGCAAAATTTCGGAGAAATTGAGAAAAAACCCTTTTTTTTATTTTCTTTCGTTCACGATATCTCACGAACGAATTAACCGATTTTGACTGGACTGGTAGCGATCGACGTCGCTTTTCAAGGTTAAAATCTGATTAGATTTTGGAATTGATCGGTAAAGCTGTTTAAAAGTTATTCCAAAAAAACCTGATTTGAAAATGTTTTATTTCTTAGTTTTTTCGAAATTTCTCAGAACCTACCGGTCCGAATTAGTTGAAATTTTCAGGAAATCTAAGTTTGATGGAACTCTTTATAACGCCGTTTGGTAGGATCCAATCGGTTAAGCCGTTCAAAAGTTATAAGAGGGTCACATACTTACATACACACACACATCCATACAGACAGACAGGGCGACACCCTCTCTGGAGTGGTCAGGGAAGATTCCTAGGACCCAAAACGTCGAGATCTGATGAATACTCGATTTTTGAAAAACGGGGTGAAACCAATAACTTCCCGATTTTAGAAAATTTTCAATTTTCTTATTAGCGGGAAGTTAAAAAAGGTGAAAATTCATTGCTGATTGTGCCGTGTGCGTAAATATGATTTGTTTATTAGTTTTAAGTGGTATTGTGTGTTTGTTTTTCACAAGACCACGATTAATAAAAACGTGTCTAATATCAGTAAGAAATAAATTAAAACAACTTTTCTCATGCTATTAATGATGTAAGTACGTATATTACATACTTAAATAAAGCAAGAACGTGTTTTAACTTGATTTTTTAAATGACAAAGCTCAATTAAAAGTACTGCCTCAAAATACTGTCATCTGAACTCGGGCCAAATCTACTCCAAAGGAGGTGTGGTCAATTACGTAGACCATGGTATGCATTATTTGTGTTGCTATTATTTAACCATAATTTCTTTCATCATCATTATCACACCGTGAATTACAGGCAGCGACTCCATTACAAAAACACGTACCACTATTAATTTTAATAACGTTAACGTATGCGCAGTTTACGTGACAATGTGTTACTCGATCCAAGGGTGCACGTACACTTGCATAATAGTTTGAACTTTCAGTTTCCACCAGCCTTAAACAATAGCGTCTTATGCGAAGGCCGTCCAGATTGTAGTCCGACTGACACGTAGTCGTAATGAGACAGCGGCGATGTGACACATTGTTATGTTTGAACGTACAACGTCCTACTCGATTGTTTGAGCTTTCAGTTTCCATAAGTATAGAAGAAATCATTCGAAGGTCATCTGGGTAGGCTAATTGACACGTAGTCGTTACGAGCATTCGACCGAGTGACACGAGTTAGGTATTGTTATGCACGTGTCCACTTAGCGCAGTATTGGCATTCTGCATTTGCATAGATGCAGTATTATGTAAACAACGGTTGAACAGTTATTATTTTATGAATAATAAACATATGATATTATAATCCTTCACATATGTATTTGTAATTTACGAAAGTGGGCGCCGACAAGTTCCATCTATGAAGATCTTGAGTCATCGTTGATTACAAATTTGTTCATACATAGACATAACATACAATTAACTATTCCTGTTCTTTCACATTCTCTTAGGATACTCTAAGCGGTAACGTACATACAAAATTAAATCTCTGTTAAAACCCTACAACTGTCCATGTTAATGTTTTGCAACGCCAAGTCATTTCGGTGCGGGTGCAAGCATATTTTCACAAATTTGCCAAATATAGTAATTGTATACAAATCCAAAAGTGTTCTGTACCTTTTTTGTAGAGAAAGGTTCAAAGAATTCAAATATGAAATTAAAAAATGTATTGATGTAAAATCGTAAAAGTTATTAGCTCAAGAAACAAAAAATGTTCAGTAACGAAAGGAAAATGTTCAACTTTAGGCCTACATAACAAGTAGTAAACATTTTTTTAATTTTTTTCGTAAGCGTAAAAAAGTTTCATAAATTAATTCTAAATAAAACTGTATAAATACATTTATCAATTTCAAATGTCTTATTTTGAAAACACCAGTTTTTATGTTCCATCTACACGACTGCTAACAAAAGTAGGCCTAGTTTCAAACGTAATTTAGGAATATTTGCTTTACCCAAAAATGAAATATTATTATAACAAAATGTAGAGAATAAATCAAAGAATTGAACCGTATACTTGTAAATTATCTCTTCATAAAAGTTTTTGACTTAGAATTATTTGAATAACAAATGTGAGAAAAAATGTAGAAATCTCTCGCCCGTTCAAGCTCAGAATGCGCGCGCAAACTCCTATGTCTACCCATGTTATAAAAAGCCATTAGGGTTCAATTTCAAACCTTAGATGAGACCGTATTAGCAGTCACTTTCCCACGGTCCTACACAATAAACTGTTCAAATATAACATATTTGGTTTACAGGGAAAGTTAGCTTGAAGCATTATGTTTACAAAGATACCAAAATACCTCTAAAAAACTATTGAGGTCACACAGATAACACGTGTAATAAATAACGCTGTTTATTGGTTGGAAAACTGACCAATTGCAAGGGTCTACGAAACGCCCCACAACTTTAGAACTATTTGTCCGATTTTTGATTGGATGGCAGTATTAGATAGAGGAAATTGTGAAGAATAAAACGATATCTAGGTTTACTTTAGAAAAAGTACTTGGCGGGCTTTAGAAAGAGAAGAAAGATGCGGTTACTTCGTCGTGTTTTATGACGAAATCCGGTGAATTGACGGGCGCCGAGTTTGTTGAAGAAAACTAACAAACTGTAACGATGATTACGTATGCAAATATACGTTTTAGAAAAAACTTGTTAGTACAAAAATTAAAGTTTGGGTCATTACCTTTTCAACGGCTTTTGATTTATTGCGATTGGATAATTTTTAGTGGGTGAAATATTCATTACAAGTAGTGTTGTCAAAATTGATCGTTTTCAATTGCCACGCCCCCACGACCACTCAAATTGAGTAGTCTGACAGTTGCAGGGTTAAATAAGTATACATATTTTTCTTTCTGTAAAAATTGTGAATTAATTTAGTTTGAGAGCAGACTTGAATTAAGTTTAATCATATTTTTACAGACTAAAGAAAACGAAACACAACTTGCTCACAAGATAAACGTAAACACTGAGGTAATATAACCTGTGTGGGGTGGTTTTAAAACATATATTTACAAATCAGAAAAATAATTCTAAGAAAAAAAATCAAGTGAACTCAAGCCGGCCTATTTCCCAGTAAATACACTATTATCAAAAGAACGAATTTTAGTAAAATGTATACCGTATCAAAACAGATCCATAACAAGTATTCTTAAAAAGCAAACATAATTTTTTTAAACAAAATACAAATATTTCACCGTAATATTAAGTTCATTGTAGATGTACACCATACGCAGTCACTCTGGATTAACGTAAATACCTACCTCCAAAAATGCAATACTTTAATATAACAACAAACGTACATAAAGCCAACCTTAGTCAATTTTGATGAAATAAGAGCGTGCTAAAATAAATACTCAAAAATCTACAGTTAAGATATTGCATTGAAATAAAAAAGTACATCTCCTTATTCGAAGAAAATAGTATAATGTTAGTTAATTTTAAAATATTACTTTGTTATACAAAACATTTTCTTGAAAATCTGCATAAAATGGGTTCTACAAAGAAATTTCATAGGCCTACACCATGTTTTTATTTTTTATTGCGAGTTCTAAATTAATGTTGAATTAAAACGCATATTTTCCCATCGTAGACATTGACCATCTGGTTTTTTTTGTATAAACCGAATTTTGACACAATAAATAATATATCAAAAATAAATATTGTTTGTGTATTCACTTCACCAAAATTTTCTCTGATAAATCCTAAACTGGCTGCGATTCAAGTTCCAATATATTCTGCATTAATTCCGGATGATATAAAAACTTAATTTAATATCTACGAATGTTGAAGACCGCCTTTTAATAACATTAGTTACGGAACATGTGAGTTACGGGAAGCACGCAGTCTTAACGATAATTGAATAGTAATAGAAAGGAAAAAGAGTTAGCTAAATCTATTCTGTACAGTTTTAATAGTGTTTCCTCTCTTTAAATGTATACAACACACGTTTTGAATCGTAAAGCGCCACCAAGTAATGCAAGCAGCCTCCAGGTCAGCGCAGCCAACTGCCAGAGATTAATAGAATACCGACTGCAAAACTAAACCCACTGAGTCTGGATCCATTACTCCAGACTCCTCAGGCTGTAGACGTTGAACTAGGGAGGTACGGTAATCCAAAACAAGTGCCTGGGGATATGATTAGTATTTCCGTTTTATTTTAATACATTAGCACATTTCAACGTCAATTCCTACGTATTTATCAATGCATTCACTTTTTGATTTGTGTTATTACTCTCCGTGTTTCTAATTAGATTATTATTTATTCAGTGTGTAAATTAAGTATGAACTGCTACAGATCTAATCGTAGGCCAGTTTTAAATGTCGGCTTGAACCGGTAGGTAACTTTGAGCTAGTTCTTGCGGGACGTTAGATTTTATTTTTTGCTACATTAAGGTTTTGACGTCTGTTACTTTTCTTTAGTGAGTCATTTTGACAGTTTAGTTTGTCTTGTTATTATTATTTCCAAGCAAAGTCATTGTTACCAACTTTTGTTAACTGAAAAACGTTCTAACTTATTCAACAAACCAAAGCATAAAACCAAGCAACACAGACTTAAAACTATTAAAAATTCAAAAATGTATCAGTCCGTAGGACTACCTACAGAAGTGAAAACCGTCATGAATATAAATCGGTGGTTACATAGGTTTAATACGAAATTTGATCAACATAATTTTGGGTTAGGCCTATACTGAACTAACACACATTTCTTTAATGCATTTACATTCGTTATCATAGCAACCAAGTTAGCAAATCTATACATTTTAAAATAATAAACCATCATTTTGCCATTATATATACATATTTTCAACCTGAAATTTCAACAGTATATGCTAATAAACCCTAAATCTGAAATAAAAGTAAATTTGCAATTTAGGTTTAAATTGCAACATTTAAGGTGTTTTTGTAAAATTTTGCAAACTAAAACCCAATCTAAACAATGCACAGTATACACATTAAACTTTCCACGAAGTTAATTTAACTTTACTTATATACATACATACACAGCACTAATGTTACAATTTATAATAATAAAAACTATAATCAAGATAGTAAAAAAAAAACTTTACGTAGATACGATATTATACAATGTTCAACTTTCCACGAGGACTGACCACAACCAACACGTCATACTTATAGCTACAGATATACTGCTATTACAGCATGTTGGTGACGTGAAAGATTTTACGTATCCAAAAATCGCCCAACGCACCTAAAGAAGTTTTCACTTCAATAAAAATTGTAAGTATTTAAAAGAGTTAAACTATAGAATATAACGCTTTAACATTGCATGTCGTCGTGTTTTATATTATAGGCTCCTTACTTTGGAAAGCTACAGAAGACACACATCAATAGCTATCCATTTTTGTTGACAAAGTAGTACCACATTGCTACTAATATAATCTATATACAGTATACATAATCCAAATACCACTCACTGACTAACTCATCACGAAATCTCAAAACCACCGTACGCATTGGAATGAAATTTGGTATGTAGCTTCCTCTAGTGCCCTAGGTGCTCGCCAAGAAAGATTTTCAAAAAATTCGAAATTTTAGGAGGGGTTTGGGAGGTCGAAGTTACTAAACATCCCCGTAAGAAATCAATGGTGTAATATATGTATAGATATATTTTTTGTTGATATACATTTAACTTTGATTTGTCTATACGTGCAAAGCCGGATCGGGCTAGCTAGTATTATATATTTATAAATTATTTTTTGCCTGAGAAATCATATCAGGCGTCATACCAGGCTGAGCTTGGAGAAGTATTATCAGAACAAAGAAACACTAATGAAAACTTTGTTGTAAAAACAAAGTAGGAACCCAGAAGAATCTGTCAGCAAATCCAACTTGGCGGAGCATTTAGTAAACGATAATCACACATACTCTGACACAGACAGCAACATGGAAATCCTGCATTTCTGCAATATGAGATACAAATTGAACACTTTGGAGGCCTACTGAATTTATAGTAATTATAGGTAGGACAAGGAAACTTTCTGAATGGCCAAAGTAAATTTCAAACCAACTTAATCTATGACCTCTTAATATAATACAACTTAATACAAGATATCCCTACCTAAATCCACCAGATACAATCAGTCATGCAGTTGGAAAAACAAAAAAGTTGGCGGTCACTCACTGCAGCAGTTTTTTAAATGTACATTTTATTCAGTTGGATATGTTTTCGCAACAAAGTTTTAATTGGTTCTATATGTGTTTTCGCAACAAAGTTTTAATTGGTGTTTTTTATTGTCCTGATGATGCCTGACAGATCAGTGAAACAGCTGTCAAATGTTGACCATCTATATGGTTGTTCAGACAAGTAATAATTTATAAAACAGCTATTGGTGAAACAAGATTGCAAAGTGGTTTATTGTCGAACGAGAGAGTCGCCCGCACGAAGTAAACGTGAGAAGGCGACAATGACAAATAAGCATATTCACATACAACATACAAACATAACATGTATAATTTAAATAAAACTATTAACTCTTATTAGGACTGTAAGTAATTATAATACAGCGTGGTACGGATGAGGTAAATAGCGATATTTTTAACATTATGTGAGTTTTATTAGAAGGAAGTTTATTGTCTTAAATTAAGTATATTGATGTAATCAACAACTTTTACATTTAAGGTATACTATACATTTTGAACAGTCTCCCATTATACACCTCTATCTTTTAAACATTTTTTACCCTTTAACCCCCATAACTATTCTCCTAAGGTCACGAAAGAGGTGCTCAGGTCACAAAATATAGGTGATACCATAAACTGCAATTTCGGAAAATGTTATAAAAATTAAATTTACTATTGTTTTTGTATTCTAATTTTTCTATTTAAAACCCACTATTTTCCTCTTAAATCCCTATAACCACACCTTGGGGAGGCTGGAAGGGCGACATTTTGTACTTCATTCTTATGCTAAAAAGAGCCTTTGTACCAAATTTTTAGTTTCTAGCATGACTTTTTTGTGTGTCTTTTTTCTTATTTTTTCATGACAGGAAATTTAAATCACTTAAAAAGGTCGTAATTGGTTTTAAATAGTAGGTACTTTCTTAAGCTACAATTTTCTGATTTAATGTTTGTTTAAAAAGAACACCGTTTACCCACTGAAGCACAAGAACCGTTTCTTGTACCCTTTCGACAGCCCACTCCAAAAAAAAAACCTTCCGTAGAGGGGAAATTGATAGACTTTTCCTGCAATATTTATGATAAAAAGAACCTGGTAGCAAAATAGCTTACCTGGATGTATTAATTCCAATGAAAATGTTATTTTACTTGTACTACATTAAGGGTCTGCTGTAGTGGCGGCCATCTTGGATTTGTATCCCATAAGAGCAATGTTCAATTTCAAACCATTTATTTCGTTTTTATCATAAAATTGTTTACAAGATCTCATTTTAAGCACAGTCACAATACGCATCCGTCTTGCAATTTACATTATTTTTAAATGCTTTTGATTTGTTATGTAATTGACATTTTGTAAGTACAAAGTTTGAATTTTTTTCCTAACACAATAAAAAAATTAATAATGAAAAATAATTTGCAAGCCGGATCCGAAATTTTATAAAGAATATTCAGTATTTTTTTTCAACACTCAATTACAAAAGATAGACTTATAAAATGGTTTGAAATGAGGCAACGTCAAAGCGTTCAGCTGCAAGAAATAACACTTTTTAGATAGGGATACAGTGAGAAGCGGTTGCGTTTCCGGTTGCTTTCTCATTTACTGGAGCAAACCCTTAATTGTATGAATTAAGGAGAAACAATAAAATCCAATCCATCAAAATCAAGTAATTGTAGAGACATTGGATCCATGCTGAATACACTTTATAACGATGCAGACGTGGTCCCTTAGGATGCTAAGTCAAGAGGGTTTAAGGAAGAATGTAAACGGTCGAATTTATAGTGGAGAAGGGTGGACGGAAGGAGTTCTGTGGCAGCTGATACAAGAAATATATCCAGGATGAGTGAACTCAAAGAAATTACGAAGATGTAAAAGTAACAAGGTAATTGATAAAGTTGTATTTTTTTAAACTGTATGAAAAGGTTTCCTATGTAAATGAACTTATGGCTAGGATAGTCCTAGTTTTATTACATATTTTATCCCAATATAATCTGTTCGGGTCACTGGGAGAATGTAGTTTTCTCTAGGTATTGTAAATAACTAGCTGAGACCACTGAGTGCTTTTCGTGCCATCCGCCATGCTTCTTTAGCTCTCACAATCAGTTAAACTATTTTACTCTGGTCTTGGCCTGAAATTTAAATAATTAAGATTTTATTTTGTTAATGAAACAATAAAACAATTTTTATGTTGTTCAAAGTCAGCTGACATAAGCTAATAAAATATTACTTGTTATATTAAAATCGTTTTTTAACTATAGCAAAAACAAATCGTGTGGTGATAAATAATTATAATTGACCATGTATTTTTTCTACCAACTGACTAAGACAAAAGATGACTTCCACCCAGGTACGATTGCAATTTGTGTAAACTTCAATGCTACAAACATTTTTCAAACAAAATCGACTGACAGAGACAGCACAACAGGAGTGGCTACAGCGTAGTAAAACAAACAAGAAAGCTAATGGATAACCCGCGGATGGTTTTAATCTCCGCTAAGTTCAATCTAACTGAAATAGATATTGCAAATATTGAACAAACGTGACCAAACTAATTGATTCTCCGTTTTAATAATAGAGTTCAAGGTTAAACTTTAATTGAAATAGACTAATCTTCGCTTCCATTGATCTCTAATTGATTAAATCTCAGTGTTCTACAGAGTGTTAAAAGTTCACGTCCTAGGCGTGTTCAGTTTTAATTAGTTTGCTCTTATCTGGACAAAATTATGTTTTGTCTTATTTCAACTATTGTTTACTTTGTACCGTTGTCAGCCACGATAGTCTATTGTTAGTTATCTGCTTCTTTCAGCCCATGTTTTCTGAAACCCGTTTGAAAAAAAAAGATACTGGTTGGGTCCTGATATACATAAATACAACGGTAAGCAATTAAACCTTTTACGCACTGCAGCTCAACTTGCTTGTTACTTTTCTGAAAAACGTCAACGAATCGGGTAGTAACAATCTGTCCCGAAAACTTGTAGATTTAATTTATTTCTTTTTAATTAATAAAACTTGTAAATAATTGTATTACTGCTAGCTCGGTCCTTTTTTGATTCAAATTTATAAGGTTGTAACAATATTATTTTATAAGGCAATATTTGTTTACATCAAGCTGCAGTAGAAAGCCAGTTATCCGAATCAAATGAGACCGAACCCCATTCGGATAGTCAAAAATTCGGATAATTGGACTTTTTCCGAAAATGTTTTCTATTTTAACCTTTGCGGGATTGGATTCGCGTTTACACATCCTACGGTCCCGTATACACATTTTATAACTTTAACGTTTGAGTACTATCATCGCTTTAACACGTTCACTGCTTAGGACGCACATGTGAGCTTGACACTTAACACCATGAGAAGCGGCCGACGCACAGTGCATTGCGAGCTTCGCATGAAAACACACATATTGGAAGTATTTTCAATACACAGTGCATTGCGTGCCTCGCACGTCAATCTCCGTATTGGGAGTATATTCAATATACATTGCATTGCGTGCCTCGCACGTCAACCCCCGTATTGGGAGTATTTTCAATACACGGTGCTTTTTTTACACGCCAATTTTAAGCCTATGAGTAATAGCGCGGGTAGACAAATCATTATTTTGCAAATCGCAGTACGTTTTTTCTGAAATTCTGAAAGCGATTCGGATAGTTAAAGTTTTACTGTATTATCAATATACAATTACAAATCTTGTGGATTATGCATATGAGTCACTTAGGTATTAGGAGCTGACCAAATTATTAATCGATTATGGATGATTAGATGGCAAAATAACAAAAACGTATTACAAATTCAACTAAATTAATAAAATTTTGAAACAAAACTCAAGAGTGAGTGGGCATTGAACTCATTTGAGTCTGAGTTGAGTTTGAGTGGATGCGTAGTTATCATTTCTATTTTTAAAAGTGAGATTAATGTTTACTCAGATTAACCTATGATTAAACTTACTCAAACATGTGTCATCAAAACGTCATAATTACCATGAATACAAAAGCAATTGTCTATTATTTCCAGTACTTTGGCGCTAATTTCAATTCGTTGATAACCTACTTCATATCATCGACTTTGGAAGACGAAAAAGGGTTCCATTTTCAAATGATGAAAAAATATAGTCCATTTAAAACAATTAGTTGTTATATGGAGATGAGGAATAAAATTAAAAATGTGATTCTGTAACAATCCTTCAAAAAAATTACAGTATTGGTTTATACCGAAAATGATTTAAATTATTTTATTAAGTCAATTACATGTAGGCCCTATTTGTTATTTTTATACCACGAAAGAATCTTGTAACTATAACATGAGAAGACATTTTAATAAAGAATAGGCCTAGTACATTTTGTTATAACAAAATGTATTTGAAGTTATAAATAGACTTGCATGTGGGTTAATTTATTCTATGATACATTGTGAAAAGTATGTTTATATTATAATAAATTAACTTGATGGAAATCCCATTGTGCTAGTGTTTAATTTAGTTTGAAAAAGCCTACTTACTTTATAAAGGTCGCAAATGCAATAGTTTTAGTTATCATTGACCTGTGCTTTATATTTACGTATTTGAATGACACTTGTTGGTACACTCAAGATATTGAAGAATAATATTTACCGAGTGCCCATTTAAACTTTAATCAATTTCATTAGTCAAGTGTGTTTTAAAAATACTAAATAATGGAATTTCTCGAGTGAGACATATGATTGACTACATGAGTGGGGATTCACACTCGCACGCAGTGTCTGTTCAGTGAGGAGTTGCAAACAGAAACTTTTGATAAGTGTGAGTGTGGGGGAAATGTAAATGAAGACGCTAGATTATATTAAAAATTGTTCCACCATAATTAAATACTAATTTAATCAGCATTAGTTAGTAGTAAAAGCATTAGGAAAATGAGATGTCTAGTTATAATATTGCACCCATGTACCAGTACCTTTACTTGATCGATAAGCTACATTTATAAAAACTGTTTGTATAATAAATCCTTTGAAGCAAAACAAATAAACGGTATCAGTTAACTGACACAAACTTTCTCTAAACTTACTGTAGTCAAAATAATATTGTTTTTAATCATTTTATTTACTACTTTTTAGAAAAAAACAAAAAAATAGTATTCTGCCTACGTCAATCGTATAAAAAAATTATTGTCCCAGGCGGGATTCGATCGCGCGACCTTTGAATTACTGGCCGTGCTCGCTACTGTGATGCTACCCCGTGCTGCCGTTGCCGCAATGCTAGATTGACAACACAAACATTTCCACATACAGAATTATAAAACGCCGAAGTTTTGATAAAAGCGGGTGGTGTCATTTTGTTTGGCATCTTAAGCACTATAAATACTGAAAATTTGATAAAAGTCGTTAGAGCCGTTTTTGAGAAATTTGCATTTTTGTCGGTTTTATGGGTTTTTAGGGGTAAATTACCCTTAAAAATTAAAAATTCCAAAAAATGAAAAAAACGCCTGGAGATATTAGGGTTTAGTACCTACGTACCAAATTTCATGAAAATCGGACCAATAGTGTCCTCTCTGGTCGTGTATACATACTGACAGACAGACACCACTCTAAAAACACTTTTTTGGGTTCAGGGAGCACCAAAACAAAAAATTCCACTAAAAATATTTTTGGGTTCAGGGAGCACCAACACAGATAATTGCACTAAACAATTTTTTGGGGTTCTGGGAGCACCAAAACAGATAATTCAACTGAAAATTCAAATTCGAACATTTTTACGAAAACAATACTTTCTCCATATACTACGTATAGGGTGGAGGAAGTAAAAATTATCGTCTGAAAATCCAGCGATTCTAAAGTAACTAGGTATGGTCTACTACATTAACATTTCAATTATCAAGGAACTACCATAAATCAAATTAATGAACTTTCATTTGTAACACAAAATAGACGCCATATTTCGTTCCTTTAACTTTTCAATAAATTCAAAATGCGTATGTATTACAAGAGTTTGTTCATGACAAAATCGAGTGCTAGACCCCGAGAATGAACACCAAATTTTAACTTCAAATGAATTAATAGATGTATCTATCCAATTATTGGTTAAACTATAAAAAATTTAAAATGCCATTAAATGTGAACCTTAATAAACTATATTTTTTGAGTTATCATTATATTATATCATGTTATATTATATAGGATTTCTTATATTTAACTTAAACGAATCCTAGTTCACCATATAATATTAGACCATATTAAAAAAATATTCGTAGGAATTATCTTGAAATATCCCCAGACTCCAAATTTGAGGACAAAGAACGTACGTTTACAACATCGGAAGCCGTGAAAAACCAGGATGTAAAGCTCAACCTAGATTTCCTTATTACGACCAAAGGCGTTTACAATTAATTCCACCTGGTACATCCAGCAATTTGCTCAGTTTAATGGCAGAACAATTCCAAAGATAAGGATCCGAGTTGAGAGCACATTGGAATTTCACAGCATAATTCATCTCCTGATGCTATCACAGCGTCCGACACGGGGATCCTGTCACAATTACGCGCGGATTCGCATTTCTTAATCAAGTTACAAGCGTTGAAACGTTATGGTTCTCTATGCTTGTAAGCTCGGGTGAAACTATAAAGACTGGCCATTCTCTTCTAAGACTGTTTTTTATTCAGCTGATACGTTTACAATTAGATAAATAACTACAGCTGACCAAAGCAAGTCAGATGGTGGACACACACGTAAAAGTATGTCTCTGTTAGTACTTCAGATTTCATTAAATAAAAATGGAGAACGAAGATTTATAATAAACTATTGTCAGAGTTATATTAAACAAATGTAATGCACCTCCCAACAAAGAGAATATACTTAATGTATATTGTAAAACGCAAGCCCACATCTTAACAGTGCAAGATTTAAAATGCCCATATCCTTTTGATAATCTTTCCATACTCTCGTGAGAAATTTACTTTGAGTTCATACTTTTGCATACGTGACAGAATAATAAAAGCCACTAAATTAAGGACGAAAGTAGTTTACAAATTATTTCCCGCCGGTAAAATAAAATATGCTGACGGAGGGACGGCGGAGTTCCTGGGAGAAACCCATTCTAGTTGAAACTATCAAGAAACTAACACGTAACGAATATTCTTTTAACTAAGCAAACCAAAGTATATCAGATTCTTAAACAAGTTTTTAATAATAATAAAAAATGCATTTCATCTTAAATTTAAAAATCTATTGTAAGAGTATTAAGTGATCAATTAAAATCAATATTTAGAGAAAATGTAAATCCATCGATATATCAAATTTAAAAAAAAGGTTCTAAAATTGTGTATGAAAGTTGAAAGATAAAAGCTACGTCCCACGAATCAAAACAAAAGGGTATCAAAAAATATATGAGTTATGTAACCTTTAATTACGTGTAACACAGATATATAAATTTATAAAAAAATACAAGGGTTGTTGTAGTTTCAAAATTAATTTAAATAAATAATATTAAAACTTATTGAAATGAATTTAAGCAACCGAATATTGTAAAGCAACAAGTCACAATTTTTAAGATCAGACTATGTGTGTTTTTTTTTTACAAATAGTGTCTACAGTTTCGAAAGATACTTAACAAGCAATGAAAGACTGTAAGGATCTAAAACTGAAAGAAAATCAGATTATAATTGCATGAATAAGCTGTTTGTAAATTTTTTCGAAAGATAAAAAATCTAAAATATGTCTTTGCAAAACAGCGTGCTGTGTAAGGCAAACATACGTCTACCTTAAAACAGGACAGTGGTAGTAATGGTAACTAAGCCGTTAGCAATAAACTATTAAGACATCATTTGATTTTATACAGTTTCTGGACCATTAAAAGGAAAACCAATCAAATAGTTCAAATTTATAAGGTACTGTAATTGTGAAATTGTAATAAATGTAATGAAATTGATTTTGAGCAGCATATCAATAATCTTAACATTACCTTCTCTTCTTGTAGTTTACTGAATCTCCTCTCACGCTAGAGCGTTATTGTTATTAATCGAATCTGGAGGAGTGCCCCCATTAAAGACCCAAAACGAAGTAATATGCAACAAGTGTCTACCATATTCACGTAACTGGAGAAGGGCAAGTTTAATTTGGAAAATAATTGTTATGTATCATCAGGAACCTCTAAATCAACTCAAAAGCGATTGTATGTCAATGAGTAGCAATACAATTTTATAGCAGATTTCACCCATCATCTGTAATAATTAAGCCAAACCTAGCGTACATTATACTTTTGGGTTATGTTTAGAACTTCAATCAATAGTATGAATCTTGTAACGTTGATTTTTTTTAAATATGAGTTGAATAAATAATTTAGGCTATAATACAGTAAGTTACAATATTTCCTTTAAGGTTATAAAATGAATAAAAATACAACCTTTTTATTATCAATACATTCATTCGTACAAATTTAAAGAAGAGATACCCATTCGTTTAACTTCGGAAACATTCGTATATCTTCGTATAACATATAAACATATTCGATTATTAATTTCTTCAATATAATATTAATACTTCTAAATCATTTGAGCTATGAATATGAAATAAAAAGCAATTAAAATATAAATTATTATCTTTATTCAGATATGTAATAATGTATATAAATAAAAGTTTTTAACTAATAGGCCTACAGTTTTATAAACCTTATAATTGTACACATCTAATGAGTTAAAAATCCCCATCAACATAAGTAGGTAAGCCTAGATAAATTCTGTTGGTTCTAAATAGTATTTTTTACTTTCTCACTATACTTATAGTATAGAGAAAGTATAGTGATCGCAAAAATAATCGATGTTGAGATTTTTGTGGAAATATCCGTTTTGGGACCCCCTGAGCCCAAAAAGTGTTTTTTTACAAAATGTCTGTCTTTATGTATGTATGTATGTATACAAAGCTAAAAAGCGGCTACAACGATTTTGATAAAATTTGGCTTATTTGTAGCCTTTAACGTACCCTATCATATTCAAAAAACTGCATCTTTCTAAAAATTCTCGTTTAATAATAATAACTGATTTTTGGGGGATTTTTGGCCATAAAGGGGGTTGTTTTCCAAATGTTTTCAAAACCTTTTTTCGTCCTTCTATATAGGCCTAATTGACGTGTTTGGTGCAAATCTGTTTGAAATCGAACTAATAGTTTTCTCTCTAGATAATAATAATAGCCTAATAATATTTATTAGTTACCTCCTACTTTAATAATCACCTCTCCTACCCCAACTACAATTATGAAGTCACAGTGAATCTGTTTAATTATTTAAATATGTTTGTGGGAAAGTATGTGCCAGTTCCTTGTAACGTTTATTTAAATTATGTATTTCTAATATACAGTATTATTCTCTAAATAATTTTGTTTTTCCTTTTAATGATCCAACTTATGGTAATTCTGCACTACCGCTGTTTCAGATCCATCTTCAGGTATGGTATCACTCTTACGAGGTCGTTATAACATTAAAAAATATTCGTATTACAATACATAACACAACACAAACAGTAACACAACATTCGTCGCCATATTTCAACCGGCACTGGAGGATGGTTCATAAAGTTGGATAACTAGACGGACAAAATAAGGTATTTATAGAATCAAAAAATTATATTAAAGGTACTTTATATTAAATTCCATGATCCGGAGACGATCACGCAATGAAAAAAAGATGTATTTCTGATGTGTATATAATTATCTACCTGTGATTTTTCACGGGGCTTACTAGTATTTACATATAAACCGATACGTTGTTTGTAACTGAAAGTAAGAAAAGCAGTGATGTAAAATAAAATTTTAAGGTTAGCATTTTACAGACTAATATCTAAGATTAATTGCTTAATTCTTTAAAATCGTATTGTTTTCTCTTTTAACGAATGGAATAATTCAAGTAAATAAATTGTATACATTCCCCCGCATAAATACAACAATACAACACAAACAACTCAAAATATATTCATTTTGTTTGATTTGGTTAGTCTGAATACCTAATAAGTCCTACTTTCCAAATAGTATTAATTGTAAAACAAGTTTATTACGTATAGTATTCATCCGAGGAGGAATGCGCGCAAATATAGAATAACTATTGCGAAGGTAAGCGAGGTCTTGTGGTGACCTCAACGCCTGTCCTCTAGAGATAAAGATGATTTTATGACTTGACAAAGCTTCTGCGATGGCGGCTTTACTTTGTACTTAATGAAGACTTTAATTCGTATCGTATCTTTACTGCGTTGTGCAGATATTAAATTACTACTTTGTGCAGTGTTATGTTGGTATGCAGCGAGCGTTGTGCACTCTGGGTGAAGTGTGACTGCGAAAAGAGAATACTTGTTAACAGTCATGGATATGCTTGGAGAGTATAAGCAATAGTTTATCATTGTTGGTTGTTTGAAAAAATAAATTAAAATGATTTTAAATCCTCAAACGCTCAACAGATTGTCTTGAATCATAGCTAAGAGCACTCTCGATCAAGTCACCTTTCAAAAAAACAAAAAACTAATTAAATTGCAAATGAAAAAACTTGGATCAAGACCGTGATTTGAACCCTGGACCTTTACCATTCCGTGGTAACGCTCTACCAACTGAGCTATCCTGATCACTCCAGATATTGGTCGATGTTATCTCACTTGTACGGATTTAGTGCATTTATTGAACTAATAGACTGAATACCTCTCATATGCGACATTGAAAACAATCTTAATTTTTGCAGCCTTCAAAATGAATTAAATAACCCTTGCTGAGGAAGCGTGTAAGCAGGTAAATTATTACAAATAAAAATAAAAAAATCTGAGTTTTATGAGTTTATTGAATAGCCGATGCATCCTGATCAGAAGATGCTGAGTTCGAATCTAGGCTAGGGAGACCAGATATCTAATCATATCTGTGGTTTGAGGGTAGGAGGGCGGACGTAAAGCAAACGGTGGTTGGCTAGCTTCCAAGCTGACGGGATATGACTAGATATCTGGTCTCCGGCTGGGGCTGTTTTGCATAATTTTACTAAAGTATTTATGTATGTATATATACATTTACCAAAAAAAAAAAACAACAAAAAAACGACATTTTATATAATTTAAAAATTTAATAATAGTTCAGGATAATGATTATACTACCATGTGTTCATATATGGCCATAAAATAAGCTGTACAAATTTTAATTGTCTAGTGCTTATGGTCAAAGTTAGAGGATTTTAGCCTACAGTAAGAGTTTCCTTTCTTATTTCTTTCAAATAAAGAAGTTTTTTGCCATTTCCCGGAAACCCTGTTTTTTAATCTTTAGGTACATTTATCTCAGAAACTATCAAAGATAGAGCTATGAAATTTTCACTACATGTTCAAAGCCATTTATTGAACTTATGGAACTAAAATTATAACAAAATACCTAATTTTATTAAAATTAAAAATCAATAAAGAAGCTAAAAACATATTTGTAACATGTACGAAAATAAAAATTATCTGAGATTTTTCTATTATAGATATCATTTTAATTTTAGTTCCACAGATATACCAATGCATGATAAACATGTATGCAATATTTTTAAATCCTAGGTTTTTTGGTTCCTGAGAAAAATGTACCTTAAACATCCCATTTTTAACATGCGTGGCATAGGACTCTTCTGCTTCCCTTAACCCTTGCTAAGGAAGCGTGTAAGCAGGTAAATTATTACAAATAAAAAAAAAATCAGAATTTTTAGTTTATTAAATAGCCAATATCTCGGGTTTGAATTGATCAAATTAGGATTAATAGGGCTCAAACCTTTTTAGGGAATTAATCAAAATCCAATAAAAGATTTCAATTTAATATTACACAACCAGAAATAACCGCAATAAACCGATAAAAACCGTACAAATCAGCAAATTTTCTAATTTTTCCGGCTGTTGTTTTTCGTGCAGGTGCAAAGTCGAACCCTTAATCTACACCCCAAAATGAACCGATTCCATAAAAAGTTTCTGATTAGAGGATGTTTTCTAAAAAAAATGCTATTTAGGCGGACTAATATCCTTACACAGGTGCACGATATAGGACGTACGATAGAGACACGCCGATATCTTCTGATTTTACCTTCTAAAAATAAACGTCTCCACTTTCCTATTACACTTTGCTTTGCAATGACTGTTAACAAATCGCAAGATCAAACAGCTGGCGTCGTTCGGTGATGGTCGTGATTCTCACAGACGACGGACTTGGCAGATTCACGTGTGAATTTCAGCAATAATCTTTTCCTAATCCAGCACAATGGTAAAACTAAAAACATTGTATATAATTAAGTTCTTGGTTAAATAAAGCATTATGTTAAGGATGCGCGATACCACTCGAGGAAAGCATCGAATCCAGTGATCGGAGCCAACCTTGAGTAAGCTGGCGTATGACATTACGTTGGTAAAGCGCTCGAGCACGACTAGAATATCGCTTGTATACATTTTCGTTTTTACTAATGCTGATTTTATTTTGAGTTTCCCGCATGTGCGTACTACATTTAAATTTGCAAAGAGCTTCAAACTACAGTTAGTAGTTAAAAAATTCGCCCTGATGTTTTATTGACTCAATAATGTGTTTCGTCTTGTTTATAAGTAAATATCTTTAATAAAAAAAATGTACAATTTAAAATTTTTGTTACCTACGAATTATAATTTAGATTTTATTGTACGATTTCCTGCAAATTACAAAAGATTATTTTCAAAATTCTATGAAAGGTAAGTTATATTGAACAGAACTATATGGGACTTTTTCTTCCTGGTATTGCACACCCTGTAGTCCTGTTATAGTAAATTGATGCTCTTCTCAGATCTACAAATAAATTAATAAACGGTACCAGAAACTGGCACATACTTTCTCACAAACGTATTTAAATTATTAACACGTTCACTGCTAAGGACGCACATGTGAGCTTGGCACTGAGCACTATAAGAAGCGGCCGACGCACAGTGCATTGCACGCCAACCCCCGTATTGGGAATATTTTCAATACACAGTGCATTGCGTGCATCGCACGCCACCGTATTGGGAGTGTTTTCAATACACAGTGCATTGCGTGCTTCGCACGCCAA
>JAGFPH010004004.1:73046-85365 GCA_018207615.1 Philaenus spumarius | reverse complement strand
AGTATTTTCAATACACGGTGCATTGCGTGCTTCGCACGCCAACCCCCATATTGAGAGTGTTTCCAATACACATTGCATTGCGTGCTGCGCACGCCAACCCCAGTATTGGGAGTATTTTCAATACAAGGTGTATTGCGTGCTTAGCACGCCAACCCTGTTATTGGGAGTATTTTGAATACACTGTGCATTGCATCCTTCGCTCGCCAACCCCTGTATTGGGAGTATTTTCAATACACGTCAATTTTAAGCCTATGTTAGGAGAGTAACTAATAAATATTATTATTATTAGCCAAACGAGAGATTTTTTGAAAGATGCTGTTTTTTGCATATGGTAGTGTACATTAAGGATTACAAATAAGCCAAATTTAATCAAAATCGTTACAACCTTTTTTTTATTAAAAAATAATAACTGATTTTTTTTCAAAAAGGGGTTTGTTTTTCAAAAATAAAATTCGTGCATCTACAGGACTAATTGACATGTTTTTTGCAAATTTGTTCGAAATCGATCGAATAGTTTTCTCTCTAGCTTTGTATACATACAGACATACAGACAGACATTTTGTAGAAAACACTTTTTTGGATTGAGGGTGTCCCAAAACGGATGTTTACACAAAAATCTCAACATCGATTTTTTTGCGATCACTATACTTTCTCTATACTATAGTGAGAAAGTAAAAAGTGGAAAAATAAAGTAATTCAAATAAAATAAAAGAAATTAGTTGCCTTAGTAACAATAACATAAATAAGTGAATTTTTTACTTTAACTTTGAAACAATATATGTTCTAGATTCAAATAAAATTTCGCTTCTATAGTACGATATTCCGAGATGTAAAGATTAACAAATCATGTAAACATTTTCATCCATGCGGGTACAGCTATTTTATCTATGCGGGTGTACTTAAGGGTCTGCTGTAGTGGCGGCCATCTTGGATTTTTATAACATAAGAGCAATGTTAAATTTCAAACTATTTATTTCGTTTACTTTTTATCATAAAATTGTTTGCAAGATCAGATTTTAAGCACAGTCACAATAAGCATCCGTCTTGCAATTTACATTTTTTTAAATGCTTTTGATTTGTTATGTAATTGACATTTTGTAAGTACAAAGTTTGAATTTTTTTCCTAACACAATTATTCACTTTTTTTTCAACATTCAATTACAAAAGATAGACTTATAAAATGGTTTGAAATGAGGCAATGTCAAAGCGTTCAGCTGCAAGAAATTGCACTGTTTAGATAGGGATATAGTGAGAAGCGGTTGGGTTTCCGGTTGTTTTCTCGTTTACTGGAGCAGACCCTTAAGCTGTATTTTAAGTATTGCCCACACATTTTTTCTACAATAATTTAAGATTTTGATCTAAAACATTAAATATAACCCTCTTCAGCAGACTGGACAACAAAGGCTGAAAACCCCGACAATGTATGCTATACAATTACCAAACATTAAACTCACATTTCCTCTTCATACACGTGGCAATAATCGTCAGTTTATTACGTAAAATAACAACACTGTAATCAGTTATCAGCTTACGCAAGTGTACGAAGTATGATTCAAACACACGAGGAGGCAGTCAGCTGACTGTCTTTAGTGCGGTGACGTAATATGAACTTAACACTTGAAATTATAGTGCGTCTGAAATAAACAAACTATCTAAGGCATCCCGTTCCAAGGTTATTGTTGGCGAATGTCAAACGTTGTAGTTCTTCTTCTTCCTCGTACTAAGTGCACAGATAATAAAAGTGCATGACGTGTGATTTGAAAAACACAGGATGTTTAATACGGAATTCGACATGTTTTATAGGCGTAATCCTTGCGTAACCAACTCCTATGAAAGCGAGTGTACCTCCATACGTACGCGAGGAACATATAATACTAGCTGACCCGTACGGCGTTGCTTATGGTGGCTGGTATTTTCAGTATTTTTAACGTAATTGTATTATTTTTAAGTGTTCGGTCAGTAAGTGGTATTTGGCTTTTATATATAAAGATCTTAAATAATAAAAGCACTATTGTCATAATAATAAAAGATCTGAAATGATGATTTTAGTAACTTTGATCCACCAAACCCCTTCCTAAAATTTCGAAATATTTCATACCCTTTCTTAGTGAGCACCTATGGCCCTAGAGGAAGCTACATACCAAATTTCATTCCAATCCGTTCGGCAGTTTTGAAGAAATCGTGATTTAATAACTTTGATCCCCCAAACCCCATACAATTTCTAATTTTTTAAAACCCTTTTTTAGTGAACACTTGTGGCTCTAGAGGAAGCTACATACCAAATTGCATTCCAATCTGTTTGGTAATTTTGGAGAAATCGTGATTTAATAACTTTGATCACTCAAACCCCCTAAAATTTCGAATTTTTTAAAACCCTTTCTTAGCGAGCGCCTATGGCCCTAGAGTAAGCTACATACCAAATTGCATTCCAATCTGTTTGGTAATTTTGGAGAAATCGTGATTTATTCATTTTTACCCCCCAAACCTCCCTAAAATTTCAAATTTTTTAATAACCTTTTTTAGTTAACACTTATGGCCCTAGAGGAAGCTACATACCAAATTTCATTCCAATCCGTTCGGTAGTTTGGAAGAAATCGTGATTTAATAAATTGATCCCACTAAACCCCTCTAAAATTTCGAATTTTTTCAAACCCTTTCTTAGTAAGCACCTATGGCTCTAGAGGAAGCTACATACCAAATTGAATTCTAGTCTGTTCGGTAATTTTGGAGAAATCGTGATTTAGTCATTTTTACCCTCCAAACCCCCATAAAATTTCGAATTTTTTCAAACCCTTTATTAGAGAACACCTATGGCCCTAGAGGAAGCTACATACCAAATTTCATTTCAATCCGTTCGGTAGTTTTTGAGAAATCGTGATGAGTGAGTCAGTGAGTGAGTGAGTGATATTTCGCTTTTATATATATAGATAACAGCTGATTTCGCCCATTATCTGTAATACTTAAACAAAACCCAGCGTAGATTATGCTTTTAAATTATGTTTACAACTTCAATCATTATAATTTCTTGTGTATTTTTTTTATGTGAGTTAAGGGGCAGCCCACACATGAAATACAATACAATGCTATGTGACGCCCTTGCGATGGATACAAGGCCTCGACAAAGTTACGTATTGGTACTTGTTACATCACAACGATATTCGTTGGTTTAGCGCCGGAACTGTATGCAACGTTTCTTCTCTCAACGCAAGGAGATTATCCATTTTTCTTAAAAATTAAGTCCGACACTACGGAACTGGAAAATCAAATTGTGTTGCAAAATTTCTATCAGAACTTGCATTTATAACGGACTTAACATCCAACCTTAACGAATTAAATTTGAAGGAAAGCATCAGAATATTGTCAATTTATATGTGGCCCCACATAAGAGGATTTAAAAAATCCTTTAATAACGTCTTCACTAGAAAAACACGATTTTTAATTTTTTCGAAGCTGAAAAGAGCATTTTGAAGAAATAAAGGATTTTGAGTAAGTTTCACATTTAATTTATATAAAATACATTGACACAAAATTGCAGAAGAATTCGAAAACCGGTTTAGCGATTGGAAAATCGACGGAGAAATTTCAGCCACTTAATGTTTCTGTTGAGAACGTAAGCAGAACTGAGAATGTAAGCAGAACAGACCTTCAACTCGAATTGTGAGCAGGCAGATCCTTTTCACCAGGGAAGGATCGAAATAGGAATGGCATTTTTTAAGTTACCCCAACTGGCGAAACTTCGGGCTTATAATGGGCTCAGTGCTAGGAAGCACGTATCATTGCGAAAGCAACTTTTCTAACATAAAAAAAAATAAAACCCAAAGTGTTTTCTGTCTGATAAGACAAAAATACGCAGTTGATTCGTTTTCAACAATAAATATTCATGATACAATGAGCTTTGATACAATTTATACAATGCTTAGTGTATCCCGAACTTACCACTATTTTTTATATGTATGTATATATAAATAAATAAACGGTACCAGAAACTGGCACATACTTTCTCACAAACATATTTAAATTATTAAACAGATTCACTGTGACTTCATAATTGTATTGAAGTAGGAGAGGGGATTAAAGTAGGAGAGTAACTAATAAATATTATTATTAGCTGAGAGAAAACTATTAGATCGATTTTGAACAAATTTAAACCAAACATGTCGATTAGGCCTGTATGGATGCACGAAAAAAGGTTTTGAAAATGTTTGAAAAACAACCCCCTTTGTAGCCAAAAATCCCCAAACATCAGTTATTATTATTATTATTATTAGCTAAACGAGAATTTTTTTAAACATGATGTTTTTTTTGCATATGGTAGAATACATTAAGGGCTACAAATAAGAATGTTTTTATCAAAATCGTTCGAGCCGTTTTCTATAAAAAATAACAGATTTTTGGGGGGTTTTTTGGCCAAAAAGAGGGTGGTTTTCCAAAATTTTTTCAAAATCTTTTTTCGTTCATCTATACAGGCCTAATGACATGTTTTGTGCAAATTTTTTCGAAACCAAACAAATAGTTTTCTCTCTAGATTTGTATACATACAGACACACAGACATACAGACAAACATACTGACATACACCAGGCGCGGATACAGGATGAGGGTCATGGGGGGGGGGTCATGACCCCCCAAAACATTTTTTAAGGCTCGATTTATATGTTTGAGTTAACCCTACAAGCGCCAAATAACACTATACTGTCGTCTATATACCGAGCAAGTGGCAGGCAGCATTATTGTATTGTCTGATTTTGTTGAATATTTCACCCACTATAAATCATTCAATCTCAATATAACAATAACGATTGGGAAAAAAGAAGTTTTTTTGTTTCATTAAATTTTAATTAAATACGTTCATTTTTGTATTTACAAATTTGTTCTAAAACGTATATTTACATAAAATATTATCTAATCATCGTTTGTAATTGTAGTTGTCTAAATAGATGATCGCGTGAGAAAACAAAAAGAAAAGACACAAAGCTTTTCATTTTTCTATTTGTATTTGTGAAACATTTGATAATGACTGAATTGAAAAGTCGAAACGCGTAATGTGAGTAAGAAAAGAGATATACTAACCACATCAAACCAAGGATAGTTGACGGAATTCACCTTAAGGTAATTAGAAGTACTCTGATACGTTGCTTCACAGTATTGGAGACATTCCACTACAGCGGATCCAAGTTAGGTTTTCCATGCTAGCACTTTACATTAAACTTGTTTGCGCGTCTTCAGCTGCTTTCACTAGGCCCCATCATGAGTGTATACTTTATTCGTGCAGGTAGCAGAGTGGTGCAATCTAAAATTAGAAACAAACAAAAATAAAAAAGTTTATTCTTCTACGGTTATTGTTGTTAGTTAGATGGTTAATTTAGTACATTGAGCGTTATTGTTATTCATATAATTTCCGTGCAACTTTTACGACTGCTGACAGTACGAAACCCTCAGTGTGCTGCTTTCTTTATTCTATTAACTACTTCATTTAGCACTTCACCACGCCAGGAGTAGTTACACATTTAAAGTACGAAGAAACTCTTGTAATGTAAGGCTACTATATGACACACTCCCATGAAGACGGTATAAATCATACATTCTGGTGTATGACATATGCTCCCATTACTCCACCGCCCGGTGAGGAAGCGACCTTTCAATGACGGCTGGGAGCAGTGTCCTCGGTTCTGACCCGAGCATGGATTCAGGAAACTTATAAATCTTAAAAGCCAACCACTGCGAGTACGTCAACGCAAGGTATAGGCCGTATTCTGCGTAGAAGACGTTAGGGTCGTGCGAAGGTCACGGGACATAAAATGTTACATTAATATAAATCCAAGATAAATGCGAGTGTAGTGAATAACATAAAATTTAGGTCTCTGGTGACGTGTAGTGCCGAGTTATTATCATTCCTAGTATTTCAATTTGAAATTGATTTCACTTGTGGAGTTAAATCTGTCTGAAAGAGTTACTTTTGAATTTGCACTTATTATAATTGGTACTACTAAACCCTCTTGAAAAATCACAGGTGGATTAATTACAGTAGATACACATAAGAAATACATCATTTATACGAAATATTATTTAAAAACAACTGACTTTTTCTAGGCCTAACTAACTATGCTGACAGGGATTTTTAACTCGGTAAATGTGTAGGCTACAATTATAAGGATTATAAAATTGTAGGAATATTTGTTAAAATTTTATATTTACGTATGTTATTATATACTTAAAGAAAGATAAAAATATTATCTTTTAATTGCTTTTTATTTTATATCGATAGATCAAATGATTTAGAAGTTATTAATATTATAGTGAAGAAATTAATACAGTAATCGAATATATGTATACGAAGATGTACGAATGTTTACGAAGTTAAACGCATGGGTATTTCTTCTTTAAATTTCTATAAACGAATATTTTGATGATAGAAGGTTGTATTTATATACAGTTTATAAACTCAAATCAAATATTATAACGTATTATAACAAGCATTAGTTCTATAACTCATGTTTAAAAAAATCAACTTCATGAGAAATTATAATGATTGAAGTTGTAAACATAACCCCCAAAGTATAATCTAAACTGGGTTTGTTTAAGAATTACAGAAGATGGGTGAAATCAGCTGTTATATTATACAAGTAATTACAATGATTGTAGTTGTTAACATAACCCCAAAGGACAATCTACGCTAGGTTTTAAATAGATGATAGGTGAATCAGCTGTTATATTATATAATATTCACGTACAGACGTACATTCGCTTTTATAGGAGTTGATTTAAATTTCTAAAACCCTTTTTCAGTTTTCTTTGTCGATGGCCTACATACTGTAGCACACCGACCACAAAGGACAATTAAAGCAAAAAACTAACAAGACAAAAAATAATTGTACTATAATATTAGGCCTATTATATATACCTGATTTCAAACTTAAAACAATTATTTGTATTTCTAACTTTTAAGATAGATTTTTTGTGAACAACGACATCTGTTAGGCGTAAAAACAACACAAACTATCTACTAAATAATATTGTATGGAAAAGTGAGCTCTAAATAATTATTAAATATGATAAGTGTTGGTACAGCAATCAGCTGTTTGATCAAATATTTCCATTAACAGCTGATTTCAAAATTCGAAACAATTATTTCTATTTCTAACTTTTAGGTAGCGTTTTGTTTAGGTGTAGACCTGAGCATTGCTGATTTTTTAACCTTTAGTATGACTAATGGTACAAAATATACGAAATAATTTGATTCGGACATTTAACATTATTTAGGCCTACCATCTTAGTTTTTAATTTATTATTAATCCTATCCTTTATTGTAAAGAAAACATAACATATGTGTGTAGAAGGGGCCAACGGGGTTGGCGTGCGGAGCACGCAGGGGTCTCCCCTAGTTTTATCATAAAAGTCAACTTTTAAATAAATAGAGATATAGTTTTCCTCAAATGACTGAACTTAAAAAACATTTTGCATTAAAATCATTGATTTAAGTAGGCCTGTGATTAAAAGGTATGATCTTTTATTTTGTTTCCAAAATGTATTTCAGGTCTTTGAGTAAAATATTAAATTATAGTCTCTGTACATTTTCCGTCTTGACAATCCCTAACGACATAGACTCAATTAGATATAGATTGCTGTTTGTACTTGTAGGCTTAAGTAGTTTCTTTTGAAGAACGAAGTAAATCGAACTAATTGGAAATAATAAACAACGATTTAAAAATATAACAGCCGTTCATTTACTTTAATAAATCAATAAAAATGCAATAAATATTAGAAAAGTGTTCAGTTAATGTACAGTAGGCCTATGACGAGCAATCATCTCCTGGTTCGCTATGCTACGTATTAACACAGTATGTACGTAGACTCTCTATGACGTATGCTACGGAGATAGTAGCAATGATTCTCCCTCTTTCTTCTCGAACTGCGCATGTGTTTACAGTGCGTATGGTGTATTTGACAGAGAGAGTTAAAACGATTCTAGTACTTTTTCCTTTCAACTGCAGGTTGAAGTCAGAGAACGGACAGAATTTCACTTTTCAACTGGGACAAGCCAATCTGCCCTACCACGCCTAGCTTCACTTCAAAAATTTTCAGTTTTTGAAGTTTGTTTTTCCTAAATTTCTATTTCTAATACTAAGATGTGGATGATTCTAAATTGTGAAAACCCAACTGTATATTATTAATTTTATAACTAGCTTAACATGTCAAATATTTGGCATGTGAAATTAACATATTTTTAAGAACGATATTTTAAAAGCTGCGACTTATCAAAAATGTGTCGCTCAAGGCTGTAGAACATAAACCGTCAAATATAAAAATGCATATTACCAAGTTTAAAAATATATCGCTGTAACAAATATGACACTGACAAAAATACATGTTATCGATGAAAATGTTCATAAAATATCCGAGGTTCTTACTTTTTCAACATCACAATGATATATGGTTATAACTTAAACTTTATATAACATCTCCGTAATTGATAAAAATTACTGTCATTAAAAACTTACAGAGTTGAGCTACCTTTGATGTAATTCTCGTCAGGGTAGCGTGTTCTTCTTCTGAAGAGATCCCTCTAAGCTCACTTGTGTCCGACTTAAGTACAATACCTCCCTTGAGCTGATTCCTCATTACTCTCAGATATGTTAGCGTCTCTGAGGTACCGCTCCCCCAAAGGTACTGTAGTGAGTTGAATCTTTATTAGGTCCTTAACAACATCAATGCTTAGGCGTATCTAATGTACCTAAATTATTCAAACAAAATTGGCCCAGTAGTTTAGGTGAAAGAGAAAATGTCACTTTCCACTTAGTAAACACAAACATCTTTATTTTGACTACAAAATGGTCGGTTTTATATAGGGAAATACGAACACTCATTTTTTAATTGTCTAGTCATATATATTATTAAAATGTCTAGTACAATATTCTCTAATAATTCAATATTCACTAATTATTGAAAACGTTATGCCTGACATTAAATCACAAACGATCAATTCAAATTCACTCGTTTAAAATGTCAGATCTCAGCCATTATAAAGTAAAACAAGCTATAATCACATCAGATGTATACATAAATAATGTTGACAAAAACATCACTGTGAGCTTTAAATTTAATAATTTACACCAACAGATCATTTAGACTGCGTTGATTAAAATCTTACATACAACCAATAATGCATAGGCGTAATTATGTATGAGTGAGTGACTTTCAATATGGCGGCTGTAAAGTAATGAGAGTGAATGGATTTGTTGTGGAGATATAGATAGGTAATGGGTAATGGAGATTGATTTGGTTTTAGATCAACCTTGAATTAAGATCAGAATCGCGTGTCCATTAGGTGTTGTTGTGTATAAATGTGGGCTGAAATCGTGATAATTGATCAGCTGTGGGTAAACAGCTGAATGAGATTTTCTGTGTTGGGTTAACCTAAAATTAAGTGAACGATATGTTGACAGTGAAAATATGTACAGAAATGTCAGAAACATTGTATCTCTAGCTATTACAGTAATCTTCATCATCTTAACAGCTGAGTGCAGACTGCAATGTAGTGTGTAAATTATATTAGCTATATATGATGTTTTTGATTGTATTTGAAACAGAAAAAAAAGCAGTCAAAATGTAATTTGATACTTATTTTTCTTTGTTCATACTAGTAGTTAGATAAAGTTGGATTTTTAGTTTATTATATCCAGTATAACTTATAGGCCTACTTTAATAGTTAGGTTGTTAACGGTGTAACTGAAAAGTACTTATTAGCGAATTTTTTAATCATAATTCAGATTTTTCATACCGTATAATTGATAATCTTAAATCACATTCCAATTTTGCATGAAATATAATTGATAGTCTTTATCATAATCCAGATTTTTCAAGCGACATAATTGATAGTCTTAAATCATAATCTAGATTTTCAGGCAGTATAATTGATAGTCTTGAATAATAATCCAATTTTGTACGCAATATAATTGATATAAACTGAATAGTTATCCAGATTTTTCATTCTATTATTTGATAGTGTTAATCATAATCTAATTGTTCATGCAGTATAATTGACAGTCTTAAATCGTAGTCCAGATTTTCATGAAGTATAATTGATAATCTTAAATAAAAATCCAATTTTGCAAGCAATATATTGGATAGTTTTAATCATAATCTATATTTTTCATGCAGTTTAATTGACAGTCTTAAATCATAATTTAAATTTGTTATTCAATATAATTGAGAGTCTTAATCCAAATTTTTCAAGCAACATAATAACAGTCTTAAATCATAATGCCATTTTTCAGGCAGTATACTGAATAGTCTTAATCATAATACAGATATTTCAGGCAATATATTTGACAGTCTTATATCATAATAAACATTTTTTTAAGCAACATAATTAACAGTCTTAAATCATAATGCCATTTTCAAGCAGTATAATGAATAGTCTTAATCATAATACAGATGTTTCAAGCAACATAATTAACAGTCTTAAATCATAATGACATTTTTCAGGCAGTATAATTGATAGTTTTAAATCATAATCCAGATTTTCAGGCAATATAATTGATAGTCTTGAATCATAATCCAATTTTGTATGAAATGTAATTGATAGTCTTAATCATAATCAAGATGTTTCATTAAATATAATTGATAGTCTAAAATAATAATCGAATTAATTGTTCATACAATATTATAAAATTGACAGTTTTAAATCATAATAAAGATTTTCAGTCAGTATAATTGATAATTTTAAATCATAAGTACATGCAATAAAACTGATAGTCTTAAATCATATTCCAGATTTGCATGCAGTAGACTATAGTTGATAATCTTAAATCATAATCCAATTTTTCATGCAATATAATTAATTGATAGTTTTTATCACTATCCAGATTATGGATGCAGCTTAACTGATAGTTTTAAATCATCATCCAGATTTTAAAGCACTAAAATTGATAGCTTGAATCATATACTCATTATGTATGCAATATAATTGACAGTCTTAAATGATTGTTCAGGCAATATAATTTATAGTCTTAAATCATAATCCAATTTGTTCACTCAATATATTAGATTTTCTAAACAAAACACGTGAAATAATAATATTGTATTTGAATAAAATTACTAAGTGATTTATCTATATGTATAGTAGTGACACGTATGAGGTAGGGTAAAAGAGGTTGTGTTTTTAGTTTGAACATTATTTTGAAAAACTAGTTTTTATCCAAAATATAATTGAAGATTTATTTTTCGCAGTATCCAAGTTCCAGGGATATGAATTACGTTACCTTATTTCTGTTTCTGTTACGTGACTTCTTTCTATTCTTCGTACGCGTTTCGGAGATCTTACTAGTTAGTTGTCCTTGAATCAGATGGCGCGTATCCTAAGTATATATATTTACGAAGTTGTACGCGTTTAATGGGTTTGTGTGTTTTAAAAACAAATGTGTTGACGACCTAGGAAGGGCGGTAACATCTCAAAAGATGGTGTAAGAGCTCCGAAACTCGTAAGAAGAATAAAGAAGTAATGAAACTGAAACAACAATAACGTAAGCTAATCTAAACCACATTGGAAAAGATTTGTCTTCTGGCCGAGTTGTTTAATCGGACCTGTGAATTTGAAGACGAAAACCCTTAAATCTAGAATCGAAATATAAACATAATAGTAGAAAAGACTAAAAATAATTAAAAGTAGAAATAAAACTATTTAAACATTTACAATTAGTTAACTATAAACTGAATGCACCATAACTTTAATGTTTAAACTTTTTTTGTATTTTTTCTGTATTTTCTTCTTCTCAGCCGTCTTTTTCCTATATTCAAAATTGGTATGGGGTAGCCCTAAAGGTTGTGAAATAGCTAACAATAGAAACCATAAATAGAGTTTAATAAAGTTGAATCATTAAACAGAACAATCATTAGATGTTATTTTTCTCTTAAGCTTCGAAATTCTCAACTTTCATTTCGTTAGAATTTATCCCATGTTCGTACACACTTCACACCGGCAAGATTAACGACTATACAAATTACCATTAACAGATTACCATTTACTAATTGTTGTCCCATTACATTAAATCACCAAAAACTGTAAATAAATATCGCTGTCAACATTAATAAACCCAAACAGGTTGTCCGGTGTCGAACCGTAGATCAGAAATGTCCGCGTTGCTGCAACCTAAACATGCAATTGGAAAATTTACTACATCCATCGCAACCTTGGAACAATCAAAAGCCATTATAATTTGTAAAGTGGTACGAGCTACCATTAATTTTATAAAGGTCGGTCGACCGGTTTCGGCAAAAAAAAACATTTGTCATAATCGAGCTAAGAATTAACCGCAACCGAT
>JAGFPH010004004.1:16952-39910 GCA_018207615.1 Philaenus spumarius | reverse complement strand
TTCGAATTTTAAGGGGGTTTGGGGATCAAAGTTATTAAATCACGATTTCTTCAAAACTACCGAACGGATTGAAATGAAATTTGGTATGTAGCTTCCTCTAGGGCCATAGGTGCTCACTAAGAAAGGGTATGAAAAATTTCGAAATTTTAAGAGGGGTTTGGGGGGATCAAAGTTACTAAAATCATAATTTCAGATCTTTTCAGCCGTTTTCGTTTGCTTTTATTTTGTCAAGCTAACCTAAAAAAATTGTTGGTTTTGAATAAACTAATTCTGAATTTGCTAAGTTGTTTGCTCTGGTAATGATTATAAATGCAACAAAAATGTGTTGCTAAGTTTTTGATCGGGATCAGTTGTTTTATTCGGGAATGAATCCTCGTATTTTAACCATTTTTAAGTATACAAATTCAAATTTTTCAAAATAATTTCTTCGTGTGCGAATATTACCCTATAAGACTTTAAATTTGCGCATTTTTATCTTAAGTTGTTGTTGCTCTAAGTTGATTCTACATCAATAAGGACAACGACGCTTATATTATACAGAGTGTTTGAAAATCCTGGAAACGGCTTAATAACTCAAAATGTACGAGTCTTATGAGATAGACATACATGCAGTTATTCATAGCCACAAACAAACAACTTTTTTCTGAGTTGGAAATTTTTGTCCTCCATCTTGGACATCCCATCTTGCAATTTACTTATTTAAAATAAACGATATCACGAAACTGACACATACTTTCTCCCTCATTATAGGAACTTAATAAAAAAAATATTATTTCATGTACTATAACATAGTCTACCTTTTCATCAGTAGAATAATAATTCAAAATACTAATTTAAAAAAATATATATTTTTAAGAGTAATTTTCCCATAAAAATCCATAAAATAACGGACAAACCAACTTTTCTCAAAAACGGCTTGAACGATTTTGATAAAATTTTTATAGTTTATAGTAATTTAGGTCCCTAATAAACTATAAAATTTTAATCAAAGTCGTTAGAGCCGTTTTTGAGAAAAGTTGATTTTTCCGTTATTTTAAGGGTTTTCATGGGAAAATTACCCTTAAAAATCAAAAATTCACAAAAATGAAAAAAACGCCTGTAGATACCGTGGATTAGTACCTCCATACCAAATTTCATCAAAATCAGACGACTGGTTTAGGCTCTAGGACTGATAACATCCACACACACACACACAGACACACACACAGACATCACTCCGAAAACCACTTTTTTAGGTTCAGGGGGACCCAAAACGGATATTTCCACCAAAAACTCAAACTCGAAAATTTTGACGAATACAATACTTTCTCCATATACTATTGCAAAGAGGGAGAAAGTAAAAAGAGAATGTAGTCGTGTGTTAAATAAGTAAAATTTGACGAGAAAAACGAAGGTCAAATCCGTTTTTGAATACACAGTCAAATCCTACATCTTAGAAAATGTTGTAAAAAATAAAATTGACGAAATCGATTTGAAAGCAATGTTTTAGGTCAGACACTTTGAAATAAACATTTTTGTCTTTTGAATTTTTTTCTAAAAACTCTTGCTTTTCGAGATATTAGCAACTTTATGTCGATTTATTTCAACACGCTTAGGGCCGCCATTTTGTTTTGGGTGGTCCGATTTAAATTTTCTTTATGTTATTTTCCTAGTCTTAAATAGACCTTTAAAATGAGGTATTACATGACCATACTTCCCATTTAAAATTTTTTAGTTGCCGCCAAAATCCCCCACTTTTAGAGGACACTCAACATTTCCGATTGCTTCAAAAGATACTTTGGCCTAAGTTAGTATCGTTCCCCAAAGGATATTTGTTTGTTTAAACAAACACACAAGTTAGGGGGGGGGGGGTTGACTTTTAAAACATTGGTATAAATACGTTTTTAAGTAGTCGTCAGTCAAATGAGCGATAACACAAAATCAAAGAAAAATCAGATCTCATATTACTATAATTCTATTACAATATTAAAAGTTTAATTTTAAAATGTGATTAAAAAAAAATACTAACTGTAATTAACGCCCTAAACTTTGTTAATTAACATGGTAAGTGCAATAAAACATCTTAGAAAAATAAGAAACAAATTTGCAAGACAATAAAGATGATTTATTTTTTTAAATAATTAATTTAAATTCAAAACAGATATTAAAAATAAAATGTTTAAGAAGAAGAAAATAAGTTATTTCAAGTGAAATCACTTTTAAACTAAATCAGCTGCAAGATTTAAAAAAAATGACGTTCATCGCAATCCAAACTCACCAAAAAGTGGTTCTTTTATAGCTGTGAATAACTGCATTTATTTCTACCTCATATGGCTCGTACATTTTGAGATATTAAGGGTCTGCTCCAGTAAACGAGAAAGCAACCGGAAACGCAAGCGCTTCTCTCTATAACCGTATCTAAACAGTGCAATTTCTTTCAGCTGAGCGCTTTGACATTGCCTCATCTCAAACAATTTTATAAATCCATCTGTTGTAATTGAGTGCTGAAAAAAAATGAATATTCTTTATAAAATTTCGGACCCGGCTTGCAGATTACTTTTCATTATTAATTTTGTATTGTGTTAGGAAAGAAATTCAAACTTTGTATTTACAAAATGTCAGTTACATAACAAAAGAAAAGCATTTAAAAAATATCTAAAATGCAAAACGGATGCGTATCGTAATTGTGTTTAAAATGAGACCTTGCAAACAATTTTATGATAAAAAATAAACGAAATAAATGGTTTGAAATTTAACATTGCTCTTATGGGATACAAATCCAAGATGGCCGCCACTACAGCAGACCCTTAAGGGTCGGCTCTAGCTGTCGGCCATGTTGGTTGACACTCCATAAGACCAATGTTAAATTAAAATCCATATTTTTCCTTTATTTTTGATCGGATAATTATGAACGATATGTCATTTTAAAGCTATGGCCAATACGCATGCAAATGGCTTTTCCAAAATTAAGAAAAACGTTTTGTTTAATATTTATTAACAATTTAAAAAATTAATTTTTAATAATTTTTTATGTTGTCACTATTAGTTATAGCGAAAAAGTACCAAGCCATTTGCATGAAGAATTTCGTCCCCAAGAGTTTTGTATTTTTTTGAAAACGCTGTTTGAACAATTGCGGGTTTTAAATGGATTTAGGCTGAGCAATGTCCGTGTAACCTACCGCCGCTATAGGGTGACTTTAAATATTTTTTTACGATGTAACTATTAATTATAGCGAAAAATTATCAAGCCATTCGGATGAAGAATTTTATCCCCAAGAGTTTGGTATTTTTTTGAAAAAGCTATTTGAACAATTTCGGGTTTTAAATGGATTTAGGATGAGCAATGTCCGCGTAACCTACCGCCGCTACGCTGGAGTCGCAGGTTGCTTTCTGTTTTACTAGAGCCGACCCTTAAGCCGTTTCCAGACTTTAATACGTACATTCCCAACTTAACATTACTATTCCCACCCGATGTAAAGCCATCTATTTCCATCCACTATTCAATTCAGTTCCATAATTCTTCAAGCAGGACACTTGATCCTTCTTACCACAGTTGGCTTGCTATTAGCACAACAAAGATCAAATTGTACAACTACCTACTTTCGTAAATTCAATTAATTTACAGAGTTCAGCTTCCCATGCTGGACTGCTGGACGGCTTATTTAGTTTGCATGTAGGTCTATTTAAGAGTACACTGATGCAAAGAAGTCCTTGACGACTTCGTTTGTATATGAATAGGGTTTAATAAGTTTACACTTGAATTAGATACAAACTTAAAATTCAAACGGTTTGAAATAAAACGCACACATTGGTTGTGAATATCAATTAAACCTAAGCTTTAGGTTTGATTAAAACGTTTGGAGAGTTTTCAAGAATATATATTTGATCTTAAAGTTGAAATGATTATATGTTTATTCAATTGCAGCGACATAATGTCTAAATAGAATCTCATTGAGAAAGAGCTTTATCTTTAATGTGCTGAGAATGTCCTTTTGATTGTCATAGGCAATGGATCCTCACAGCTGATCAACAGGGTTGACCGAGCACAAAAGAACCGTTTATTTCAGAAACCATCTAACTGTCAATTTGACAAAAGTATGTAATCTTCGCAGAATATTATTCTACAAAGGAAAACGCATTGTTTATAACATAAACCCATCATGTGGGGCTCCTTATGGTTGTTACAATAAGGCTTGACATATTTGTTTCAAAAGCTTCCCGTTGTGTCAGTTTATTTATTTATACATAAATACTTTTGTAAAAGTATGCAAAACATCCCAAGATTTAATTAGGGTTAATCTAAATGTTGTCTAATAATTCAAGGTTGAAAGTATTTTGTGTTTGTGATTTATTACGCGTATAAAACAAGCAACTATTAAATAGGAGTAAAAATAATAAGTAATCAAATGTCAGTTTACTAAACCGTAAAGCTCCATAATATTTTAGTTATTCGTTTTATTTACATTTCACAATACAGACAATCTTAGGATTGTCCAGTAACACACTATACTGCAGAACTGCTAACAAAGATTTGCTATCTAGTAAGCCACTGCCTTATCTATTTCTTATACCGGTATCTTGAATTAAGGCTATCAAATGTTTTGCAATACCATCCCCTCCAGCCATGAGTCATCTGTTTCAGTTAGTGCTTGTACTCGGTGTAGGTGTTTGAGGTTATGTTCGTTGAGTGTATTTTGCAACCAAATTAGTGTTATAATGGTTTTATTGTACAAAGTTCGGTGTTTAATCGCACGATCAGAAGTGTTTTATTGGTTTTGGTCAAGATTACTTTAAAAAACTACCGTCGCATTACACGTAAGTCGACCTTATTTGTTGTTATTTAAATAGGTTAACTAAAAATAATTTGGATTACGATTTTGTCTTATACGTGTACACGATATACGTTACAATTATTTATAAAAGCTATTTCAGACATAACCTATATAATGTTATCACGTGGCTCATATGTACCACTGTATACGTTCAATCAATGTAGCCTGTGACAGAATATTTGTATTTCAATTACGGATTACTTCCAATAGCTGTTTTAATAATACCGTGGTGTGTGATTTAAACATTGGTTGATAGGCGTAAGTATTTCTATTTATCATTTAGAGTCTACCGTACAGTGAACATTTAGGTTTTGCTGTTTTGTCACATGTGACCTGATATACTAGTATTTCTGTGAACAGTAGACCTCGCTCGTTGAAACAACAAATGCGGTTTTGAGCTTAGGTTAAAGATAGTGTGCCAGTAAGGAAGTAAGCACAAGGTTTAGCCAGTGAAACATTATTTTGCAAATCCCGCGATTCTGGGGTTTCTAGTTATTGTTTTTCCTTTTTTGTGTGCTTTAACTGCTAAAGATTTTCTTTTTGGGGGCATTGTGTTTTATTTAGGTTAATAATGCGTAAGGTAGCTAAAAATATCGCATTATTGAGGTAAAACACAGAATTAAATATTTACATACATAAATAACTAAAACTTAACAATGTATTTACAGTTCCATATCATATTCCAATATTAGAAATAATGAAAACAAACGATGTTAAATCGTCGTGAAGTGATCTCAACCAATGAATACAGAAACTATAAGAAGCGCAATGTATATGGAGAATATATTTTTTATTTTTTGCCTCTTGTTGCCTATTTTATAGGCGGGCTCGGAGTTTCCATGTAGCCCTTAAGTATCCACTGTTTCATTATAATATGTCCAATTTGCTTTATTTCTTGTTACGGTTGCCATTTGAATGGTATATTGTAATAAATATAGTATGGGGAAATTCTGTTAGTAGGAAAACACATGTGATAAAAAATAAATTTGTTGGAATATATAATAAATAAAAAAAACTATATTTTGTACGCCCATGTGTGATGTATGTGCAAGTGTAATAACATAAATTGTTAGTTAATAGTGGGAGAAAGCTACGGATTATGGGATAGTAGGCTTCAAGGATATTGCAATGTTTGGGGAACATATCTTCTCGCCAGAGATCCACCAGGCATTCCTAGACCGAAAGTTATGGACCATGGATGTATAAGACCCTCGAGCCAGGATATCACATACATGTTTTGTTTTTGTCAGTTTATTATAAAGTTAGATTATTATTTATTATTAATATATTTATGTATTGTGTTTTATTTATATTTCTCTTTTTGCTGATTTAAGTGTTTTTGATATTTGTAAAATTATTCTCATTTTATTGCTTTTAAGAATATTATTTAGTAAGAAAGGAGGTTTAAAATTTTCCTCCTTAAGTTTGTTGTACAAGTCATTTCGATATGTTTCATACGCTGGACAGTCAAAAATTATATGCTGTAACGTCTCATTTCTGTTTGTTGTGCATCTCAAGCAAATAGGGGTGAAATATTGTTTAATTTGAAATAATCTGCTGTTTGTTATTGCGTGGCCTAATCTAAGTCTGCAAATAGTTATAATGTCCGACCTGTTAAATTTGCAATGTTTGAACCATGGTGTGCTATTAAAATCATAAGGAGTCTCTTGTATACCGTTATACCAAAAACCTTTACCAGTTTCATTATTTATCCTCTTTAATTTATCAATTTGTGTTTTTTCAAATGTGCAATATAGTCATTTACTGGTACAATAAAATCTTGGCATATATTATTTTGTTGTGTGGCTTGACGAGCTGGATTGTCTACGTGTTCATTGTTTTTAACTCCCAAATGACCCGGAACCCATTGAATTACTATATTTTTGCAGCAAAGGAGAACCTCTGCTATTATGTTATATATCAGGTCATCTCCTTCGCCATATGTATATGTACTTTGAATACCGAAAATTGCGGCTCGTGAGTCTGAGCAGATAATGTAGTGATTGTGGTTTAATGTTTTAATTATTTGTAAGGCTTTATAAATAGCGTATAATTCTGCTGTATAACTGGATGTAATGGAGTTTATCCTGAATTTTTGTTCTATATTCAGTGACGGGATATAGATGGCAGCGCCCACCCCCTGTGCATTTTTCGATCCATCTGTGTATACTTGTATATAATTCTTATAGGTTATGTTTATGATATTGAAAAATGTTTTCTGTTTTTTTCCCTCCCATGTCTTTGTCTAAATCCGGGAAACCATTGATGTTTATTTGTGTAATTAAAATAGGTTTCCTAAACTGATATTGATTTGTTTGGTTTGTATAATGTTTGGTTCATGCAAATTTAGGTAATCCATGCAGGTATTAAATGAGTTGAAGTATATAGGCAGTGTTTTTTTAGACCAGTATTTGTGATTGGTTAGCATATTAAGTTCTAACAGTTTGAGGTGATTAGGATTATTTTGATCTGTAGCTATCTTGTGTAAAAATTTGTCAGTTAGTAATTTCCTTCTACTTTGTAAAGGCATTATTCCTGCTTCGAATTGTAATGCTACTATAGGAGTTGTTTTAAATGCCCCCAGAGCAATTCTCAATGCCTGGTTTTGAATTAATTCTAACTTTGACAATTTATTGTTGGTTACATGTCCAAATAAAAAGCTACATTAATCTAATTTTGCTCTAATTAGGCCTTTGTACACATTAAGTAAGAAAATGGGATGAGCTCCTTTTCTCCCACAAGCCAGAGTTTTTAGTATTGATAAATCTTTATGACATTTGGTGTTTAAAAGGTTTATATGATCATGAAATTTTAGTTTATCGTCTAGTTCTACACCTAATATTGTGTGTTTGGTTACGATTGGGATTTGTTTACCATTAATCGAGATTTGTATCTTTAAATTGTGTTTTTTTCTTGAGAAAATCAATGTTCTGCTTTTTTGTGTATTAAATTCAAGATTTAATTTAGCAAAATTTGTTGTCAATGTATTTAAAGCTTGTTGCAATGTGTGCTGAATTTTTGATATATCTGCTTGGGATATGTAAATTAAAATGTCATCTGCGTATTGCAATGAATTAATTTCTGAGGGTAAGTGTTTATGTGTTTCTGATATGTATATTGAAAATAATACAGGACTAAGTACACTTCCTTGCGGTAACCCTAGATGTGTGTATCTAGAGCATGTTTCATTATTTCCAAAAAAAAAAATAAGTTCCCTGTCTGATAGCCATTTATAACAGTATCTTATAAATTTAGCTGGTATTCCCAATATATGCATTTTTGTGGTTAATATTGATATTATGACTTTGTCATAAGCACTTGTTATATCTAGGGATGCTGCAATCGTGGTTTTGTTATGGGTAAAAGCTATTTGTATGTCTGAAATAAGGTTTAGAAAGTAGTCTGGGCATCCCGCTTTTTTCTGAACCCATATTGTGTGGGTGGAATTATATTTTATTTTTCCAAAAACCATTGCAATCTATTTCTTACCAAAGTATTGAAAATTTTTACCAAACAGGGGATTAAGCATATCGGCCTATACGACTCTGCTTGAGTTTTATCTTTATTTGGTTTAAGAATACCTATGATTCTAAATTTCGTCCATGTATCAGGTATACTGGAGGAATTGCATATCTGGTTATATATTTTCAATAGAGTATCTAAAGCAATACCTGGTAAATTTTGGATAAATTTATAGCTTATGCCATCTAAGCCCGGTGTTGTATTTTTCTTTTTTGATTTAATAGCGTATATTAATTCTTTTATGTTAAAGTTATGTTCTAAGTAATGTTGTTTGCTTGTAATTGATGGTTCTTTTAAATCAATCAAATTAGGCACAAAGTCTGGAATTGTATTTTTCATAAAATTATGCATCAAGGATGAGTCATTTTCTAATAAACAATCTCTGGGACTATATATCCCTTTAAAACTTCTGATTATGTTCCATGCTTTTGAAGGTGGTTCCTCTGTAATTTCATTACAAAGATTTTCCCACCCTTTTGTTTTTGCCTTGTTAATGATGGTTTTACTATTTTTTTGAGCTTCTTTGTATTTAACATAATTTAAACTAGTCATGTTTTTAGTAAAATATTTAAAAGTGAGCCTCCTGATTGCGACTGCTCTTGAACATTCTGGAGTCCACCATTTTTTTTGTTTAAAATTTGTTTTGTTTATTTTATTTGGTAAGTGGTATTTGGGAACTGCCATTTCGAGAGTTTGGTGAATTATATTGCAAAAGGAATCAAATTGTATAATTTCCTTATTGGATGTCTCTTGGGATATTTTATTTTGTATTGTTTGTTTAAAGACCTCCCAGTTTGCTTTCTTAAAATTTTTATTTTTATGTTTAAGTTTATAAAGTGGGTTATTTTCTGGAGGAAATATGTTATTTTGTATTGTTGATAAATTGAATTGAATTAATATCGGAAAATGATCACTATTTATTGTATCTTGTTGAACTTCCCAAGTTTTCAACAGCAACCTCATTTCGGGTGTTGAAAATGTAAGGTCTATTATTGAAGGCTTTTTAAATAATGTTGAAGTGGTTGTGTACACATTGTTATTAAGTAGTATATATTGTGACTGGTTATAAGCTTTAAAGATGTGGTTACCTCTAGAGTCAACCCTAGAGGTGGTTCCACTCCAATATGGATGGTGAGCATTAAAATCACCGCAAAGTATGGAATATCCTTCATCATGAGAGAATATCTTATTTTCTCATAAATATGGTTCAATATTAGCTTTAACACAGTATAAGTTAAATATATTTATTGGTTTTTGTAATTTATTATTTGTATGCCTTGTAACTGAATGGAATGTATGTTATTTAGCGGAATTTCTTTCCATGAGATGGAATTGTGTATTATGAAGGCCAGTCCCCCATATCCATCCGGTCTGTCTTGTCTCAGAATTTTATAATTACCTAATTTTATTTTATTTTGAGGTTTTAGCCATGTTTCTTGAATAACTGCAATTTGTATCTTTTTTTGATTTAAATAATATTGAAGTTCAGCCCATTTATTATTTATAGATTGTGCATTCCATTGTATTATTTTTAAACTATCTATTATTTATTTTTTCCCATAGAATTTGTAAGAATATTACAGAATTCTTTAATAAAAATTGTTAAAGCATCCATAGGATCTGATATGGCACTGTTTTCATTTTTTATCCCGTTAATTACTTTTTCTGCCTACTGTCTGTATTTAATTTTAAATTGTGCGTCATTAAAAAGTTGCTTTATATTTTCATCGGATTGTTTCGGACTCCTTGATTCTCGGTCGGAGCTTTGGTGGGTGTCCCCTGTAGGTATCACCCTATCTTTATATTTTGTTGTTGACTTGAAACTTGTGTTTTGGGAGGTTGGCCTAATTTGTTTAGCTCTATTAATGTTTCTATTCTTATTAAATCTTAAAATCCCTTCCATTGGTGTCTCCGATATTTATACTTCCTGTTCAAAAGTATTTAGAATCTCAAATTTATTATGGTGATTCTGTGATTGGCAAACACTATTATTACATGTTGGTGTATTGATTGGTGTGAGTTGAGGTTGTTTATTAGTGACCTGAGAATATGAATTAGGTATGTTTTTTAATGATTTATGATTTGGAAAGAGGCTACTTGCTGTAAGGTAGCTTTCATTAAATTGTGCCATTCTTTCTTTTATTTTTAATTGTCTTAAGTATTCTGGGCATGTTTTATTATTTGAATCATGCATTTTTTGCAATTAATACATACTGCATCTTTAGAGCAATTATTACCGTGATAAGGTTCAAAGCATGTTCTGCATATCCTACTTTTCCTACATTTATTGGACGAGTGTCCGTAAGCGAAGCATTGATAACATTGCTGTACAGGCTGAATGTATTGTCTAACCGGTAATAGTATGTAATTTAATTTAATTTCTTTGGGTAGTTTGTTTCCTAAAAAGGTAACTTTTACCCAATATGTTTTTTGGAGACCTTCTTTTGTTTTCTTAACTATTCGGTAAGCGTCTACTATGGGGAGGCTACTATTAGCTTCTTTTATGATATGTTCTATTTCTACCTCAGGTTTTATATTAATGACACCTATTACTTCTACTTTGTTGGATGGTATAAACACATTGTATTCGGACAGAAATGTAGATGTAACTAAATTGTTAGCCGCAATGTATGATTTGCAGTTAACTACCAGTTTTCTGCCATATTTTTTTATGTCAATTATTTCTGCCTTATTGTTTTCAAAGATTTTCCCTACTTTAAAAGTATTTAATTTTTCTTGATCTTTTGATGTCACAATTACTTCAAATGGGCCAGAGTTAAATATATTGTATTGTCTAATTTTAAAAGTTTTTTTGGGTGGTGGGCTATTTTCATTGTCTCTAATCTTATCATTTATTTTAGGTTGTACATTTTTAATAGTATTTACATCAGAGTTTTTTCTTTTTAAAAAGTTTGGTTGTGTCATTTCGGTTGAGACTGATTCTTCAGCCATTTCTGCATGAGTTTGGTTACTTTCCATCACATTGAGTGGAGGAAATTCTGACTGGCATGTAATTGAGTATACTGCCTTTTCCGTTTCTAGTTGGTCTGGGTTTTTTTTAACAAAATTATTCATTTTAATTTTTGATTAGGAAAATATTAAATGCTTTAAAAAACAAAACAAAAATTTTTTGGATGAAAAAGCCTAGGTCCGCGGGCCTAGACACGTTAAGTGTATTAGGAAAACTATTTACCCTCGTGTAGTTCCTTATCTACTAAGGAAAATATTTTAAGAGCTAACGTTTTACAATATTGTAATTTTCAATTTAGAAAAATTACTACATACTCAGATTTATTAGTATTTACATTTTAGTTAACTACAGGAAATTAGTATTAGTTAGGTAAATTAATTGGCAAGAAACACACACAAAGAAATACAACCTTACGCATTCGTATCTCACTGGGTACTGATATATGGAGAATAGTCAGCCGATTTTATTCGCGCCAAAACAAGCTTGACACGGCGGCCGCAACGAGGCGCAGGCTGTCGGCGCCAGTGTCGCACACTCCCCTCCACCCCTTGCCATCGCACCAGCGACCACAGAATAAAATAGACTGTCCCATCGCCTGTATACAGTATGAAATAATGAAGTGTGCCTAATAAATAAACCATCTTGTTAAGTTCTAGAAAGCCAAAACGGCTCGGAGATGATGCTAAAATTGTGATGCTCGCGTTTCAAATACACTGTTGTTTTGAACACTTGCAACACACCGATTTCTTTGAAATTTTACACACTGACAGAATATTAGTGTGGGATGATATTGTTATAAAAATTATTAATTATACAAAATCTTTAAAGGTATACATAAATTTCCAAAGCTAAGATTTAATATGGAACTTTAAATTGTGACACGAAAAAGTTGTTCTGTGAGATTTTTTTTTGTTTTTTGGTCAGAGACGAAGTGTAAGCGTAAAAGTTTGAGCCAATAAGTTAAATTTTATGAAACATATGTTTCAAAAAATTAGCTCAAGTGGTTTAGTTTTTACAGCAGGTTAAAGATACGATTAAGTACGCGCCAGAATCTCGCTATATTCCCACGACTCACGGCTACCGTCTCGTTATAGCGTACTATCAGACGATTTATTGTCTCGGGTTTTGTTAATTACTTACATAGCTTTAGTAATACATTTTAACTGCATTTCCCCGTTAGTAAAAAGTTTGATTTTCATAAATCACTCGAAGATTAAAGGTAAAATGATTTAGAATGTTGTATGATACTAATATTTATTTTAATCTAAACATTGTTTACCATTCAATCAACATGGCTTAGCAAACTATATAAAATTACATTTAAGTGTATTTTCTTTATGTTATTATTCTGTATAGAAATCAACAAATAATACTGTAGCTCTTTATAGTATTACAAAGTAACACATAATTACGGAAAGAAAAATAACAATGACATAAATACGGCATAGCAAACTACATAAAATGACATTTAAGTGTATTAACTTTACTTTATTATTCTGTATAGAAATCGACAAATAATACTATAGCTCTTTATATTATGACAAAGAATAGAATTTATATTTGCCGGTAAAAAATTTATTGATAGAAAATTTTCAAAGTTATTAGCTAAAGAAACAAAAAATGTACAGTAACAGAAGAAACAAGTTCAACTTTAGGCTTAGGCCTACGTAAAATGTAGTAAACATTTTTTGAAATTTGTTTTCAAAATATACAAAGGTTTTATCATTTAATTCTTAATAGAAGTGTATACCTTATAACATAAAAAAATTATTCTTTGATGAAAACATAGTTGGAATGTAATGGTGTATGCTACTTTACAGAAAATTGAAGTTATAATCCTTATTGGAATTAAATTTTATAAGAAATCAGATGAGCCATTTAAATTTTAGTTATTAAAGAAATTTACTCATAATATGTTGGTGTTTGATTTCTTACTACATAGTGTACCATAAATAATTGCGACAAAATACGTGGTGAAAGCAAATTTTATTTGTTTTATTTAAATACTAGCTGTTGTACCCGTGGCTTCGCAAACGGTCCAAAAAGTTTCGCCGCATAGTAATTAATGATTATTGTTTTAAGGGTTGTTATTACATTTTCACCCCGATGCGGCTTTGGACGGATAGACAAATGAAAGTTAAATGTATATTAGCAACAAAAACATATCAATAAATATAGTACACTATGTGTTTCTTATGGGGATTTTTAGTAACTTAGACCCTCCAAACCACCCTAAAATTTAGAATTTTTTGGAAACCTTTCTTAAGGAGCACCTAGGGCTCTAGAGGAAGCTACATACCAAATATCATTCCAATCCGTTTGCTGTTTTTTTTTCTAGTAACTTTGACCCCCCCAAAAACCCCCTAAAACTTCTAATTTTTGCAAAACCTTTCTTAGCGAACACCTAGGGTCCTAGAGGAAGCTACATAACAAATTTTATTGCAACCCGTTCGGTAGTTTTTGAGAAATCGTGATGAGTGAGTGAGTCAGTCAGTGAGTGGTATTTGGTTTTTTATATATATAGTTTTGAACTGGTTAAGAATGCCTGTAAATACTTGTGCATTTAAAATACATTTTCACCCCTTAGCAGCACACTGAAAAATACAAATATGGTTTACTTTTATATATATCTTGTAAGAAATGAATGTACCAACTTCCAGCTCTCTAGCTTTATGGGAAGTATAATAATTAATTTGTATTGTTTTAGGGGTTGTTATCTCATTTTCACCTCTAAAAGCACGTGAATAAAAGGAAATATGGTTCACATTGTATAAATGTATTGTAAGAAATAATTTACCAATTTCCAGTTCTCTAGCTTTATGGGAAGTATAATAGTTATTTCGTATTGTTTTAGGGGTTGTTGTTACATTTTCACCCCTTAGCAGCACACTGAAAAATACATATATGGTTTACTTTTTATATATATCTTTTAAGAAATGAATGTACCAAATTCCATCTTTCCAGTCTTAATGGATGTATAATAATAAATATTTATTGTTTTAGGGGTTGTTTCAACCCTTAAATCAAAATGATTTATAGCCTATGTCTCATTCCAGGTCATGATCCATATGTGTGCCAAATTTCATCCAAATCCATCCAGTACTTTTTGCGTGGTTGTCAGTCAAACAAACAAACAAACAAACATAGAAACTTTTACATTTATAATATTAGTAGGATTCAGATAACTCATCAATAATGTAAATACTCTTCAACAGAATAAAAACCTTTTTTAAAGAGATAATTTATAACTTGTTTTTAAAATTATATTTTATTAATTACAAAAACAATTTATTAAAGTTTTATTCCCATGTAAGTTATGATGGACATTTTCAAAATTATTATTATAATATGTTGACAGTACTTTTACCAATATTCTGATAATTTTCATTTGCATTTTGAAAATAATGTTGTGGTTAATGTTTTATGGGTAGTTATACATTAATTTATTAGCCGGAAAAATTCAAATTATATTATATATACTTAAAATATTATAGCTACAAACAAATGGAAACTCGTTGCCTTGGACAATGAAGGGAGAAATTGTGTATTTTCCTAGTAGCAGCTGGGCTAACGCGTTCATTCTCTCTGAGTGCCATTCTCTGTCTCTCTTTAGCACAGGCACGGCGGCGACAGTGGCGCTTCCGCTACCTAGTGAACGCCGTGGCAACCTCGTCAAATTCAAATAAAACTGGGCTGAATTTTTTAACATGGGGATTGCGCTTCTTATAGTTTCTGTATTCATTGTCTCAACCCACGTACCAACACTTCCCACCTTGTCCAATGGTCATTTTTTGTATGTTTTTTTATCGCCGCGAGCTTTCATTTGTTTCATCTCATTTTGTAATTCAAGTAAAGCTAAGTCAAATACTTTTATAAAATAATAATTTACAAGTATACAGTTCAATTCTTTGATTTATCCTCCACACTTTCTTATAATATGTCATTTTTGGGAAAAGGATATATTCCTAAATTACTATGCAAAAAAGGCCTAGTTTTGTTAGCAGCCTTGTAGTAGGAACATAAAAACTGGTGTTTTCAAAATAAGAAAATGATAAATATTTTTATACAGTTCTATTTAGAACTAAATTACGAAACTTTTTTAAATTTATGAAAAAAATTACAAACATTTTTTACTACTTTTTATGTATCTAGTCCTAAAGTTTAACTTTTTCCTTTCGTTACTGAACATGCTTGTTTCTTGAGCTAATAACTTTGTTAATATTCCTTCAATAATTTGTTTACTGGCATGAATAAATTCTTTGAACCTTTATCTACAAAAAAGCTATGGAACACTTTTGACTTGGTTTAGAATAAACGTATAAAAACATGGTTGAAATACAAAAACTTGGACGATTTTTAACAAATTTGAAGTTTACGGCCATTTTGTGAGCTTACCGTTAGAGATACGGGAAAAATCAAGAGTAGGCCTACAATTTTGTTGAAAATCTAATTTGCTACTCGCAAATGTTCATAGTATTTAAATTCGACCTACGGTTAAGCCACAAACTGGCTTTGGAAAAAACTTAGGCTACACTGAGAGAAACGGTCCGGCCGCCATTAAAAATAAAAAATGGAAAAAACCGTATATATACATGGCTCGGCCTAGGAGTAACGAACATTCATGCAAAAAATCATGACAATCGGTCAAGGCGTTTGGCCGTAATCTTGAGACAGACAGACACACAGACATACAGACACACACAGACAAAATGCCGAACGGTTGAGTTAAATCGGAGACCTCGCTTCGCTCGGTCAACAAAATTAAACAAGTTGGTTTTTGTGATACAAATTAACAACTCTTAATGGTTTCAATAAACGCATTAGAATAGGAGAGTGTGGAAGTCTATTTTACACAAAGTTATATTTTTATTTTGGTTTTAATAATTTTTTTTTAAGTATTCATTGTTAGGCCTTGGTCTACTTCAATTTCTCATTAACCGTATAATGTGTCCTACATTAAATTATCTACGCTGCCTGACCTGGTATTTTAGAATTTTTGTATCCTTATAAACACTTATAATTGACACTTATACATAAGTAAATACTTATCAGATTGACTTGAAAATACATTAAATTGTTTTTAAGAATATAGGGTGTGATAAAATATAGAAACTTAAAATAGATTTGTTTGTGTAAATGTCTTAATTAAATTTCTTAAATACTAAAAAAATGAAAAACTGGGTTAATTACCGATTTTAAGGTATTGTTCAAAATGTTTATTGCAAAAAACCCAAAAAATAAAAATAAATTTGTAAATATTTAAAAATACTAATCAAATGGATCAAATTGCATTTAGTTTAAAGTGGAAAATATTGCAATTAAAAATCATTTTAGGGTGAGTAAGGTTTTTGTTAAATTCCTGAAAGTTTGAAAATTGTCAGTTAAGGGGTTTTTGAATTAAATGATTCAAATAGAAATACCACACACACATAAATGTGTAAAAGAAGGCCAAGCACAAACAAAAGTTTTCAGCACTTAAAAGTAGTAAGACTGAAAATATGGCCTTTACCTTTGGTCAGCAGAGTACAGTTTAAGTTTTACTTCTTTTTTCCGGCCACCATCTAATGGTTCTTTTAGACCATCTAATTAAAAGCCTCAACTAATACAATTTTCGAAATTATTTTTAACGTCGAAGGCTGCTCATAATTCTGTAGTTGGTAAAACCATGGTCGACTCGACTCAATAAATAAATTGTTTTTAATTGTTGTCGATAGTCGTTTTTGTTTCAACGATATCATAAGGAATCACAGATTGATTTGTTTTCAAATCGTCCTTGAGGTCAGCTGTTTATACCCATGTAACGGTGACGGGTTTCTTCCGTGTCTGATTATCAGTTATTTCATCATTTCAGTTTATCATCTGTCAGTGTCATAACTGTGGAATTGGCTAATGAACTCCAATGAGCTCAAAATTATTGTATTCAGTTTATTACTTTCTCACTATACCGGTCACTATAGAGAAAGTATAGTGATCGCAAAAACAATCGACGTTGAGATTTTTGTGGAAATATCCGTTTTTTGACCCCTTGAGTCGAAAAAAGCGGTTTTTACAAAATGTATGTCTGTACATAGATGCACGAAAAAAGGTTTTGAAAAATTTTGAAAAACAAACCCCTTTTTGGCCAAGAAATCAACAAAAAATCAGTTATTATTTTTTTATAAAAATACGGCTTTAACGGTTTTGATCAAATTTGGCTTATTTGTATGTAGCCCTTAATGTACCCTACCATATGCAGAAAACAGTATCTTTCTAAAACTTCTCGTTTGGCTAATAATTATAATAATAACTGATTTTTGGGGGTTTTTTGGCCAAATAGGGGGTTGTTTTTCAAAAATGTTCAAAACTTTTTTCGTGCATCTATACAGGCTTAATAGACGTGTTTTGTGCAAATTTGTTCGAAATCGATAGAATAATTTTCTCTCTAGCTAATAATAATAATATTTATTAGTTAATCTCCTACTTTAATAAACCACCTCTCCTACCCCACCTACAATTATGAAGTCACTGTGAATCTGTTTGATAATTTAAATATGTTTGTGAGCAAGTATGTGCCAGTTCCTGGTACCGTTTATTTTTTATTTAAAACGTGATCCTCATGTTAGTCCCTATTATAAACAATTATATATTTTTTAAACTTGATGATCTTCAATCTGTTCATATTCTAACTACGTTGCTTGCTGCCATTCAAACTAGAGTGCCGACTTACTTGGCAAATAAGTTTGTTTTTGCCTTGGATATAAGTACGAAAAGTACAAGAAAGGAGTCGACAATGCTAATTATTCCCAAGCACAAAACTGTAAAGTATAGTAAATGTTTTACCGTAATGGCATGTCGCTTATGGAATTTGCTATCAGATTCCCTTCAAACTAATGACAGCCCTGCTCAATTTGCAAAATCATTGAAACTTCATTTCGTGAAAAGTATGGACTGATATCTTTATATGTTATGACGTATGAATGTGCGCTAGAATGTTGTTTGTAAGTAGTTTATTATGTTACTTCAATAAAATATGTTCAGTATACATTACGCTATTTTATTTTGTAAGGTTTAAAAACTGTATTAATTTAGGATTTTTAATTTTTATGTATATTTTGTTTTGTTTTTATTGAGTATTTTTGTTTTGTTTTAGGCCTAAGAGTGTAAATATCTCAAAAAATTTTAATTTTATTTGTATTAAATCTAAGAGAGGACCCTGATGATCCTAAATTCACACTAAATCAAGACTACCTATTTATCATTTAAATATATCCAGTATATCTGAGCTGATTGTGGTTCCACTTCCATTCTTCCAGGTTTGGAATTAAACAGACTTTCTCAGGCTCGGGCATCTATTTTTGTTTCTGTATATTCGTTAAATTTGTCATAAATTGATTGGTATAAAGTCCGACATCTTTCACACCAGTGTAAACCTCTTTACGTTCTAATGCTTTTAGGTCTGTGTGTATGATGTAAGAAAGGAATGTAACTGCAGTCTTCATACGGTACGGTGTGCAGAAATTATTTTCATGCCAAATAAGCATCTCTCTGCACAGACCTTATTTTCTTTCTTGATTTTGATCTCTACTGTAGTGTTTTAGTCCGCACTGGAGAAGCTTACATTCAGATTAGCCAAGAGCATAATATGCTAGCATGAACCCTCCTCTTTGACTATTCTCTAATATTTGACATTAACCTAGTCAAATTTGTAATCTTCAAAAACTCTTTTTTTGAGTTTACTTTAAAAATATGCATTCGGAAATAAAAAAAAACTGTTGGCTCGCTTGTCAAGGGTTCCGTAATACCATACATCTCGAAAGAGTACAGTTCTGAAAAAATGTGTTTTAGGAAAAATGTAAATTGGAGGCAAATCACATTTTGTTAAAGAGTTGTCACAAAATTAAGATCTGCTGTATACAGGGTGTCCCTAAAAACCGTAGAGGGCTAAACAGGATCGTATTGAATTCATTGAAATAATTAAAAATGTTTAGTAAATTTTTTTTCGAATTCGGCTTATTTTAGTCGCATCCGCCATTTTGTTTTTGTACAAAAACTCACTGTAACTCCAGAAATAGATGAGATATTGAGTTCAAATTTGGAATAAGTATTTTGCGTGTTAAGATTTAAAAGTGTACCAAACACAAAGAATTTATTTTTATAATTTTCAAAATGGCGGCCGTTACAAATTTTTAAGGTGAAATATATTGAAAACCGTTAAATTTACAAAAAATTTACAAGAGACAAAATATTTTTATTTTTTAACACAGAAGAAATTCTTTTTTGACGTTTCTGTAGGTCAAAGAATAACCGAGTTATCGAAAAAAAAAAAAAAAAACATAATTTCTTGGTAATTGTATAGAACAACAAAAATTAGCATAAAACCATCGTTTTTAAAAATGTTAATAGTTTTAATAAATAAGATGAAATCAATTGCTCTGAAATGCATTAAAAATTCAAATGTGACTCTTAACCATTTCAAAATGGTGACTGACTATACGCTTCAATAATTCTAAATAACGTATCAAATGCTAAAATTGTATCAAAATAGCAACAAAAGTAACTGCACCAACTGCAGTTTTGTATTTTCAGGAGCAATTTTCTATTTATTGGAATTGGTTAGAAAATATAGTAGTTACGATTTCTTAGAATTTTACGATTGTTATTAATCATAATAAAAAGCAATAGATTTGTACATTAAAACATTATTCACACAATAGAACTTGGGTAGAAATATTTGACATTAAATGTACGATGTAACTTCCATTGGCGACAACGCACTACTCTAATCGTCGGCCCATAGACGCCGTACTCGCTCTAACACTCCAGGCATTGCTCTAATCCTGCAACACCCATCTTCAATCCGCTCTCTTAGCTATGCACACCGGCCTTAAATACACTATGGATTTCAAATAAAGACCCCTTAAATATGGTGATCTCGCAGGCCAAGCTAGGGGACCACCATGGATTATCCACTGATTCCTGTGTCCAAGTAACTTCGTACAGCCAAGCTGAAGTGAGAGGGTGCACCCTTGTGCATAAACCATATGAGTGTATGGTAACTAGGGACACATCTTCCATGTAATTGTTTAAATCGTGTTGAAGAAAGTGTAAATAGCGATAGTTAGGCCTAGTGGGCCTACTTTATTTGTCAACCGATTCCAATAAATAGAAAATTGCTACTGAAAATAGAAAACTGCAGTTGGTGCAGTTATTTTTGTTGCTATTTTGATAGAATTTTAGCATTTGACACGTTTTTTAGAATTACTGAAGGTTATTGTTAGTCGCCATTTTGAAATGTTTAAGAGCCACATTTGAATTTTTAATGCATTTCAGAGTAATGGATTTCATCTTATTTATTAAAACTATTAACATTTTTAAAAAAACGATATTTTTATGCTACGTTTGGTTGTTGTAAACAATTACCAAGAAATTACGTTTTTAGTTTTTTGTCGATAACTCGGTTATCCTTTGTGTTAAAAAAAAAATATATTTTGTCTTGTAAACTTTTTGTAAAGTTAACTGTTTTCAAGATATTCCACCTTAAAAATTTGTAACTGCTGACATTTTGAAAATTATAAAAATAAATTCTTTGTGTTTGGTACACTTTTAAATCCTAACATGAAAAATACTTATTCCAAATTTGAACTCGATATCTCATCTATTTCTGAAGTTACAGCGAGTTTTTGTAAAAAAACAAAATGGCAAATTGAGACTAAACTAAGCCGAATTTTAAAAAAATTACTGAACATTTGTTATTTATTTCAATGAATACAATACGATCCTGTATAACCCGCTACGGGTTTTAGGGACACCCTGTATGTTTGTAAAGTATGCATGAGTACCTGTTATGTAAAATAAATAATTTTCCTCGAAATTTTAACAATTAGTGATTTCAAAAACAGATTTGCAGATTCATTTTTGAGTAGACTTTCCAGGAATATCTTAAAATTACACGACAAAAAATGTTAGACGCATAGGCCCTAATCGTCAATATCGCTACAAGATCTTCAAGTATTTGGACCAAACTTTGAAACTCAATATTCAGAGTATTTTTTTTAGAAGTGATTTCTGTGACAGGTACTCTCCACCTTATATAATAATAACCACTGTATCTACGTTGATAGTGGTCGTGCTAAATACTGGCTCGCACACAAACAATAGATGATGTCACAGTTTATAGTTAAAGTGGGAGGGAGGGCAGCTTGAGGCTAAATGTTCAACCCTGGAGTTTGCTATTAACTTTGGTCTGGTCACACTAGATGGGCTTTACATTCAGTTAGTTTATATCAAAGCCCACTAAAGAATACCGTTGCGAGGCGGCCAATAGGATGGGCGCGCAGTGTTGCCTTATCTACTAGCCTCGAACACTCCTGGTATTTACCGCTCGAGGCTTGATCGCACAGTTTAAATGAATTATAAATGCGTTGAGTTAGCCGCAGTCAGTTAGAAGCGTGAGAAGAACGTGACAACGTCGCACTACGGCGATTGGAGCGTTCAAGGTCTCGGTGTACACAAGCTCGTCCCTCAACGGTATGCTTTAGTGGGCTTTGATATAGTTATAAGTTTGGGCCAGCAAAGGCTTTGAAGTGAAACAACCCTTTTGTAACACACAAACTATCCTGACAACGTCCGGAAGCTCAAACGAGAGTGGAAGGAAACATCCTATAATGAGACAAGCCATCGCCCTGGAACCGCAGGGGCGACCAACAGCGTGCAGCCCGTCATATTTCTACTGTACAGTATTACCATATGATTGGAAAACCAATAAAATTTGTTATCACAATTTTAGTAAATATGTATTTCCTATAGTTACCATTTTCTATAGTATATCTAACAAACTATAGACAACTGTAGGTTATCAACATTTTAGGCGAAATATTTTAAGAAATAATGGGGTTTTGTACATTTTAGAAAATATTTTTAAAACTATGAATCAGAAAGTCGAAAATAGGTGCTTGTAGAAGTAGTACCTCTATTTCAATTTCATTAGAAAATAGTTTAAATTTGCATGAAAATAATTCTCTTCAGTAAAATAATAAAAGGACTGGAGTGAGATAGTAAATACGGTTGATAAAGCTTAAACTAAATTAAATAATTAAACTGGAAAAAATAATAAAGTAAATATTTATTTACTTGTGCAAAGTAAAATATAAATTTAATATTATTAATTCAAATTAAAACAATCATCATTTTGAAGAAATTAACGTCATTTTTATATTATGTCCATAGCATCTTCCTGAAATATACTATCTTAAGAGATATTTATGTATAATTTGATGGCAATATAATTGTATCTACCTACAATTAATCTTATTTATTAATTTATAATTCTTTCGGTCAAGTTAGATATATCAAATCCGAAAAGTTCATTCTAATTAATTATTTTAATTCTTTATTAAATAATAATATGATCATTTATAATATCAATGAATAATATATAGGCTATGAACTAGTTAAACTCAATTATATTGGAGCACAAAAAAATCTATAGGCCTAAACAAAATTATGAACACTAATATTCATTATAATAATAACTGTGGAATGTTTTTAATAACATTCACCGATATTCAAACCACTACTGTATATAATAATTAATAAGGACATATAAAGTTGTATTTGTATTGAAATAAAAAATAAACGGTATCAGGAAACTGACACATACTTTCTCCCTCATTATA